>AP028437.1:11371058-11462780 GCA_036509395.1 Antheraea yamamai | reverse complement strand
AAGCTATTATAAGTAATTACTCAAAAAATATAATTATACTGATGGGAGATTTTAATGCGCAAGTGGGAATAAAACAATATAAAGGAAAAAGAAAAAAAAAAAGAAAAGGCAAAAGAAGCAAAAATGGGCAAAGACTGGTTGAATTATTATTAGAACACAATCTAACCCTCCTAAATAGTATTTTTAAGAAAAACAAAAACAACAAGTGGACCTGGATCTCTCCAGGCGGGAATCATAGAAACGAAATAGATTATATTATAAGCAGCCACCCAAATCTATTTACAAATACAGCAGTCATATCAAAATTAAACTTTAATACCGACCACCGCATGGTAAGGGCGACACTCAAGACTAAACCACCCAAAAGATCCAGAAAGTTTGTCATACATGACACACTCCCTACATGCAGCACAGAACTCAACAAAACAATGGAGAATTCCCTGTCATTACTCAGCAGATAACTATTAGAAACCGATGCAATAGATGTAAAAATAAGCTATAACAAACTACAAAACAAAATTACATGTCAAAGAGACCAAAAAAGGACACAACATAAATACAATTTAAGTAACTCAACACTACAACTTATAAAAGATAGAAAAAGTTTACTTGACTGCAAAATAAGGAAACAGAACATCCAAAAAATAACTGACTTAAGCAAAAAAATTAAAGAAGGCATCAAAAACGACAGGAAAGTCAAAAGGTTGCAAACCCTAGAAAAACATATAGCGAGGACAGGAGGAACTAGAAAAGCTCTAAAAGAACTCCGAGAATCAAACCAATGGATCCCGAAATTGAAAAACAACCAAAAAAATGTAACAGACCGAAAGAACATAAATAGAATAGCTTCAAAATTCTACCGTAATCTATATTCCAACCAAGACACTATTACACATGCAAGTCGAGAAACCCTAAATTACAATCTGCCCTTACTGAACCCGGAACCTGACTTATTACCCGGTGGAATTAGGAAAGCCATACTGAGCCAAAAGTTAGACAAAGCACCAGGTCCTGATAAAATCACAAACGAGCTACTGAGAGGAACTGTAGAAGAACTGGTCCCCATCTTAACTAAAATCTTCAACGGCATCCTGAGATCGGGACAGATTCCTGAACAATGGGAGACATCCCACATCATTCTCATACATAAGAAAGGACAAAAAGACGACATAGGGAACTACAGACCAATAAGTCTAATGTCTAACATATATAAAATTTTCTCCAAAATTATCTTAAACCGAATAAGCAACACACTTGATGAAAACCAACCGAAGGAACAAGCTGGCTTTAGGAAAAACTTCTCCACGATAGATCATATTCACACAGTCAAGCAAATTGTGGAAAAATACAATGAGTACAACAAACCGCTATATATGGCTTTTATCGATTACTCTAAGGCATTTGACAGCATTAGCCACACAGTCATATGGGAAAGCTTACGAAACCAGGGAATCCCTACGGTGTATATAAACACCATTAAAAACATCTACTCCAACAGTAAGGCAAGAGTACAACTGGAAACCTTGGGTGAGACTTTCCAAGTAAAAAGAGGCGTCAGACAGGGCGACCCGATGTCCCCAAAGTTGTTCTCGGCGGTGCTGGAAAACATATTTCGAAAGCTAATCTGGGACCAACATGGATTAAATATAGATGGTCAAAAATTAAACCATCTTAGATTCGCCGACGATATTGTTTTGTTTGAAGAACAACCAAGGATCCTAGAAAAAATGATACAAGATCTAAATAAAGAAAGCGAAAAAGTGGGTTTAGCTATGAATATAAACAAAACGAAGCTATTAACGAATGCAAACAAATATGAAATAAAAATCAACAACAAACCTGTTGAATATGTAGACGAATATATCTATTTAGGGCAAATCATCTCACATACAGACACAACTACAAAAGAAATCAAAAGACGAACAGCTAACGGATGGAAAAGATATTGGTCACTGAAAGAGATCATGAAATCCACAGATCTTAGCACTGGTATCAAAAAGAAGGTCTTCAATACCTGCGTTCTCCCATGTTTTACATATGGGAGTGAAACCTGGGCCCTCACGAAACATCACAGAAACATGCTGGAACATTGTCAAAGAGCTATGGAACGAAGCATGATAGGTATTAAGAAACAAGATAAGATACGAAACACCGTTATAAGAAGTAAGACAAAAGTCACAGACGTGCTTAATAGAATAGATAGTTTGAAGTGGAGATGGACTGGGCACATGCTGCGCGGTACACAAGAGAAGTGGAGCAACATCATAACAGACTGGTACTCTAGAGATGGGAGAAGGAACAGAGGAAGACAAAGCAAGAGATGGGAAGATGAACTAAAACTGACGGCAGGCCCAAAATGGAGAAGGGTTGCTAGAGACAGAGTACAATGGAAATTGTTAGAGGAGGCCTTTGCCAAGAGGCACACTGAACTCAGAGATATTTTATAACTAAAGAAACAACCACAATTCAAAGAAAGAAGAAAGTAGTTCAGGATAAGATGCTTATTATTATTATTATAATGAGAAAAGATTAGATGTTTGTTTGTGGTGAATAAACTCAAAAAACGACTTAATCGATGAAAAATAATCACCAATATAAAGCTAAATTATCAACAAATAAAATAAGCAATGTTTTATTTTCAAAATCTACATTGATGTGAGCGAATAGTCATTTAAAAGCGACTTGTACATACATTCGAAATTCGACCAAAAGAAAGGAGGCAAATGTTTTTCATCACATATGAATATATAGTTATTATTAACTGTATAGCATGCTGGCCATTAAAAAGCGTCATGCACACTGGCCTTTTTGAAAAGATAACATATTGAGTTTTTGGCGGGATTATGGAATGCCATGTAGTGGTCTTTATATTTTATCCATAATTTTGCGTTATTTGGCTCTATATTGTATAATGTTGGTGGTGCTTTACGTAATATAGTTTGGTTATTGTGCGCAATGAATTGGATCGGAAATAATACCACGGAACATGGGTTCTGACTTGCCACAAAAACTCCCAGGAAAGTTTTAACAAGATGGCCACCATCTTATTAGTTCATTGAAATTATATCAAGAAACTTTTAATATCGTTACTCACTTGACAATGGCAGTAATAGTCTACTAAACATATAGTCTAGTAAACATATATAAATAAAAAAAAACAATAATAAAAATAAATATATTAAAAAAAAAAAAAAACACTCAATAGATGCTCACAGATACGATTTTTAACTTACACTTAAAAAGCGATAGCAAAAAAAAATGGTGCGGACCGAGAGTCTGCAGAAAAAAAACAAATAGTCTACTAGAAGACTGGTTGCCAAAAATAAAATAAAATAGAAGAAGAAGATGACATATTCGATGTCACATATATATTGTTCCTCGACGGACAAGTCAATATTAAAAGTTTCGGTTGCAAAGTCAGGTTTGATTTTATCATCATATTACATCGAACACGCCCACAAAAAGTGTTTTCTTGTTTTATTTTATATCTAATCTATATATCTCTTTTTGTTTTATTTTTTAATCATAAAAATTGTATTGAGTACTACACAGATATTGTAGACATAAGAAGCATGAAGTACGACTAATAGACATTTATAAATAGTTTTGCTTCGTTAGTGATGTAGTTTTTTTTAAAGTGAAACTTTTATTACATCGTCTCAAACTTTTTCGTCTGTGTGTTGCATGTCGTGTGATGGTCGGCCGCGGAGTAGGGATAAAGTGAAAGGCGCTCGTCAGAGCAGCCAGGACCAATATGGCGGCGCCTATAGTTCGCAGCAGCTGACCGTGTAGTGTATAGACTATTATTAGTTAAATGTGTATAGTGTGAAAAAAAGTTTCACTTTTACCGTGGTTTCATAAAACCACACAATCCTTTTTTTTAATAACACTAAAAGTCGTATAGCTACTAGACAAAAAAAAATAGAAAATCGATTGAGAAACAAAAGAGGAAGACGCATTTAACTATTTTTATCTGTGACTATTATATATATAAGCATTTCAAAGACTAGGAATAATAATTTACTACCAAAGTTTAAATAGATATTGCAGTACTTCAGTATGAAATTTAATGTGACGCTAATATATAACTAGAAGTCTTACAAGTTTATTTCGGACCGCTACAACGTTGAGGTAACCGTGTAGTGGGATCAATAAACGTGGCTGTGACACAATTTTGGATGACACTCTTAGCGACCCGGTATATACACTTGCATAATTTAGTTAAAAGAGTTAAAAGAGGATTATTTTATATTACTAAAGAATATATTAAATATAAATTAAATATTTGTAGGAAATAAATTGAAGTAACTTAATATAATTTAATTAAATTATTTCAAATTGTTGTCTTATTTTACAACAATTGTTGTTGTTAATAGTTGTCAATTTGCTTCCTGTTAAGTAAGTTGCTGTTCTGTATCGTATTAATTTGTTACAAAGTCGGAACTTTGAGTGTGAACATCGTTAATTGCTCTTCCTTCACACACGTATTGGTTTTTGTATTACGCTTGCTTTATCTTGGAATAACACGGGTGATTATTGTCATTGAAAAAAAGGCATGTATTTAATAATTTGACACCTAATGAACATACATAAACCTTCCAATTCACTGTTAAAAGAGAATATTTCAGGAAAGTTTACCGCATTGCCACATTATATGACAAGGCTTATAATGCTGACCAGGATATTTTCCAGTTCTCAGATCGCGAGATGTATTAATCAGTTCACCTGCAAGGTACTTTGATTTGATTTTTACTATAATAATTTAGTGTAAAATATCTATTAAATTGAATTAGAAATTTGGTACAAACAGATACATTCCTTTATTTCATAATCTTAAAAAGGAATTACTAATTGATAATAAGTTTTACAACGTATCTCTTCACAATTTAGCATACCTAATTGCTATTTAACTGTCTAAATCTATAGGACTCTATTAGTTTTAGGAAATACGGAATTTTCAAGCGATTCGTTCATACTCGTCTTAAACTAAATATATATGTACGCGTAAAGAAAGACAAAAAAATGTCATGAACTATGGACCCCAGAAAATTAGAAATCAAATAGACACACTCAATAAATTCAAAACAAATTATCTTTCCTCGAGCTATCGTTTTAAAATATTATAAAATCCACTGCAAATAAATGCGTCCATAATCTGGGTCAAGAATTCGATCAAAAGATAATTTTTGGATGTACATATAACATATTTAAAACTTACTAAAGTATCGGAAAAAACGTTTAATTAATGGTTATTTATCACGCGGCTCGTGACAGCATAAATTAAATTTAGCCATATACTGAATGCACCAAATTCGTTGAACATGCAGTAGAGGAATGACTGACATTCACTTAATTACATTGCAATCATTACTAAAGTTAGTTCTGTTGAAATAGGTTTCGGTTATATTCGCTTTTATCTCGGATACACTGATACATGTATATAAATTCTTTGTATCCAATAATAATAGCGATACTAGTAGCAAAAAACAATAGCAACAGCAATAGCAAATAGCAACAGCAATAGGAACAGTAATAGCAACGACAATAGCAATAATTAGCGCTCGTGTAACTCACCCCAATGTGCACATATGCAAGTCAAATCATTTAACTGTCATTCCAATTACAACAGATTAATAAAGAAATGACAATGCCTTTAATATGTTAATTGAATTGGTTAGAGATGGTCACAATTACAACAAACGATACCTGTAACATAAATCATATTATTCCTAGGCCATAGTTAACAAATTATTCAAAGTATCACATTATTGTGTTATTGATTACACGATATCTCTAATTATTATTAACAAGAAAATGATAAGTTGGCATTTTGGCAACCTACGAATAAGCAGGTATTATACAACAGTCAGTAGTATGATAAGGAGGGCAGTTTACGTTGCTCACACTCGATGAGTATTCATGAACAATGAATATTAATTTCCTTATCATTACGTCTATGCAATACGGTATAAAAAATTAAATTATGCCAAGCAACGACAATAGCAATAATTAGCGCTCGTGTAACTCACCCCAATGTGCACATATGCAAGTCAAATCATTTAACTGTCATTCCAATTACAACAGATTAATAAAGAAATGACAATGCCTTTAATATGTTAATTGAATTGGTTAGAGATGGTCACAATTACAACAAACAATACCTGTAACATAAATCATATTATTCCTAGGCCATAGTTAACAAATTATTCAAAGTACCACATTATTGTGTTATTGATTACACGATATCTCTAATTATTATTAACAAGAAAATGATAAGTTGGCATTTTGGCAACCTACGAATAAGCAGGTATTATACAACAGTCAGTAGTATGATAAGGAGGGCAGTTTACGTTGCTCACACTCGATGAGTATTCATGAACAATGAATATTAATTTCCTTATCATTACGTCTATGCAATACGGTATAAAAAATTAAATTATGCCACAGAGAAGTAATCGAAACTAGTTTATAATAACCATTTTTGTGTAGAAACATAAAATCTGAGTGACTAAGCTTACAAATCTTACATAATTTTGTGCTAACAGTCAGTTATCATCCACTGGCATTAATGTACGTACCATAAGAATCTACGAGATGCTGCCGAATATTTTGTTATATATTTTTTATTTCTTGTGTAAAATCGCGTTTTTTTAGTTAAAACACCTAAATAGATAAACTAAGAATTTCTTATGTAAATACAAAATGTGATCCAAATCGTTAGAAATATATTTACAAGATACAAGATAATATAAACTATATTTAAAATTATAAGTTTTAGCTGTTACTGCTACCAATAGACTCAGCATATTAATTGCCGTACTTCTCACTGCAATTCTACAAATATTGGTGTAAGTAACAGATAACAATAATTTCCATATAAATCCTAAAGCGTGCTACATACGTAACAATATATCATAGCAATTTCTAAACTATACACTTAAATTGAATGCATAGTATCTCTAAACGCCACTAATATCGGTGGCAATCGTCAGTTCTCCGCAGAAACCCGTGCAAGAAACATGTAACCCTCGATGGAGGATGATGGCTTACTTGGGTTACTGGGTTTTTCTTTTCTCGAACTGACTACGCTATTGAGCTGGCAAGGTCCTAACAGCTTCACCAGAATACTGGGTTATTGGGTCTGATTAAGCTCTTTTTATATGCAGTTCTAAGAATATTTATCTTCCTAACCAATAGTGGTATACCCCTGTTGGTATTTTGATCGATATCTTTGTATTTTTCGACAAGCCTATTTTGTAGGCGGCATTTTTTGTTCGATCATGTTACTCCTTTGATTTTGTCTTTCAAAGGCAAGTATCGCTTCTGTAAGTTTCTATAACCTTTTCCAGTTGTTCGCGGTGCACGCCTCTTTCGTCTTCCGTCATCCACACGCAACGATAAAACTGTGCAAACGCAATCGACAACGATTTATCTGATAGAAATTGTAACTGCCGTTAATGAACGATTATCTGCAACGATTTTTCATCCACACGATCGATAAATCTGTTGGTTTGCGCAGATTAATCGCTACGATATATCGTTACGTGTGTAGCAGGCTTAAGGTTAGCAACTGCAACTACGCTAAACGGATTTAGTATACCGTATTAATTACGGAATCGTAAATCCGAGGACCAGTCCTCGTAGTACTAGACTAGTAGCCTTGTATACTAGTGAACTACTACTGGCCGATAATGCTGATGGTAATTTATTACGAAACAATATCGTGACAGTCGCAATTGATGATAATTAAACGCACAAAATACGATGACGTGAATTAGTAGGCTTAATGCGAATATAAGCAGATCGTCCGGATAATGGATAAGAATCAGCGTTATTGCCTTCACTGAGTTAATATACATGTGTAACACTATCTTTATGACTAACTGACTTTAAAAAGTAAGAGGTCCTTAATTCGATTGCATTTTTTTAATGCCTGTTACTTCAAAACATCGGTAATCGCAAGTCGATTTGGAAAAAGCTTTCCTTATTGTATAGATGATATTTGCGACCCAATTTTAATTTTCTTTGATCAAAGAACTTCTCAAAATCGAATAGTAAACGTACAGTGACTAAAATAGTCATAGGTTTATCTTCTCTAGCTTCGTTGAGAGATTTTGTAGGTAAAATTTATTTGGTAAGAGAAAAGACCTCGGCATGCTAATGAAGCGTTATTTATGATGGCGACTTACTAGTGACGTTTTGCGTTTACGTCACACTAGCGATGTATATATAGAATAGCGACCGATATACATGTAATATTGATATTTTGTACTGAGCCTGTACAGTCCATTATATTTTTGATTTTAATAAAGTACATAAATATGTGTATAATTATTGTTCCGAATGCTAATAGATGTGAAAATCAGACCAATATTAATAACTAGCCTCTGCCCGCGACTTCGTTCGCGTGGAATAGTTACTTTGGACTAACGCTACACGCAGCGAAAGGTCTCAAGAGAAAAAAAAAACTCCGATTTTGAAACATTCTTCATCGGTGCTCCGCTCCTATTGGTCTTAGCGTGATTATATATAGCCTATAACCTTCCTCGATAAATGAGCTATATAACACTGAAATATTTTTTCAAATCGGACCAGTAGTTCTTGAGATTAGCGCGTTCAACCAAACAAACAAACAAACAAATTCTTCAGCTTTATATATTAGTATAGATTATAATTATAGTATAGAGAGTATAGATTAGTATAGATTCTCGAAACATACCAACAGTGTCAACGGCCGTATGATTCAACCGTCAACCAAGGATGCGTTTTTTAATTGTTTTTGTTGTTTTATTTAGGTTCTAGCCGACCCGTGCCCACTTCGTTGGGCGGTAATAGACATTATCAAGCTACAACTTTTCTCTAGAACTCAATCATATATATCTCATAATTAAGGCAGCGTTCGTAAGAAACGTTTTTCTCCGACTCCCCAGGTATTACCCCCTACAACCTCACAAACTTTACCTCTTTATAATATTAGTATAGATTATAGATAATATAAATAGTTAATAGCTTCTGCCCGCGACTTTGCACGCGTGGATTAGTTATTTTGGGCTAAGACGCAGCGGAAGCTCTCAAAAGGAAAAAATACCCCGATTTTAAAACATTTTTCATTATTGCTCCGCTCCTATTGGTCTTAGCATGATGATATTTAGCCTATAACACTCATAAATAACGTGGCTTTCTATTGGTAAAAGAATTTTTAAAATCGGTTTAGTAGTTCCTGAGTTTACCCCCTACAACGTCACAAACTCACAAACTTTACCTCTTTATAATATTAGTATATAGATTATAGCCCCTGCCCGCGCCTTCGTCCGCGTAGTAATAGTTACTACTCTGGGCTAACGCTGACACACAGCAGAAGCTCTCAAAAAGAAAAAAACATCTCGATTTTGAAACATTTTTCACCTATGCTCCGCTCCTATTGGCCTTAGCGTGATGATATATAGCTTATAACCATTCTCGATGAATGAGCTATATAACGCTGAAATAATTATTCAAATCGGACCAGTAGTTCCTGAGATTACCCCTTACAACGCCACATCGTCACAACGTCACAAACTCACAAACCCACAAACTCACAACGTCACAAACTTTACCTCTTTATAATATTAGTACGAGATAATATTAGTACGAGATAATATTAGTACTCGTATAGATTACAATTCAGAAATTACGAAATTTAGATAATTCAAACTAAAATTCATTGAAAAAATACACAGTTATCCTTTTGATTTGAGCTTTTAATTCTGTTGGCAGTGCTTATGACTGCCTCGATTTTTTTATTATCATTTAAGGCTGTGTCCTTTTAAGAATGATAGAAACAGTTTGGTTGATGATGGCGTTTTTGCGGAAATCAATCACAAGTACTTGATTGGATGTCACTTTGCCTGTCCATCTGTAATTGATTGACTGCTGCTACGTCTCTCTGCAATTATTTATTGGCTACGTACCTGAAAAATTCAAATTTGAAAATAGTACCTAATACTAGGACCGAAAAATATTAGTAGTATCTATTCAAATACTGGTAGAATATATGCAAGGTGCGTACTAAAAATACCACGGTCCCCCATATTTTTACTGTAAACTAAGTAGCAATGATTACATTACCATGTACAGGTTTGAAGGGTGTAGTTGGTAACACACACTAGTATATGGAATGTTCTATTTCAACCTATTTAAAATTGGCCTTAGTTACTACATTCCGATCTTTGTGAGGTTGGTTATATTAAATAGCTGTAAGCTGTAGTGATCACTTTGCGTCAAGTTAACTGCATGCCTGTTTACTACTTTATGGCATAAAAAATCTTCTGTGGATCAGTGAAAATAACTACAAATAAAAAGCAGAAAAAAGGATATCTTCTATCTGTTTGGTTAAACTAAAAAAGTCGTTTACTAAAGCAGAATCAATAATTTCATAAGATTGGAATATGAGATAATGTTATTTGCTTTAACAAGTCCTCGTAGATTTAACCCAAATCGATTTTGTCACGAATAATATAAGTAATAATTTGATTATTATCATTTATGCAAATAAACTTCAATTGTATTCTGTAGATGTAGACGAACCTTTGACCTAAAGGGATTTACAGGCACCCTTTAATGAATTATCAGCAAAATTGAGACAATTATACGATCATTTAGTTTGATATCGGAAAGCGTATCGGCGGATATTTATGTTTCGGTTTTCATTACACTTTTGTTTGCTTACTCTATTTTTATATAATAAAAGTATAGATAGGTCTAAACCAGTATTAAGATACGAGAATATAATAAAATATGTAGACTTTATATATTCAGAGTATACGGCAGGAGTTAAGTTAATCGCTGAAGAGTAGCTATTTCAATATATTTTTATCATTGCTATTTCACATGTGATAAATGAAAGCGTTCAATATATAAAAGCAAATAAATTTCGCTTAATCGGAGATTTTTTTGAGCTTGTCGATCTAGCATTCAAAGAGTATGTTAAATTATTTTTCATTTTACATTAAAATAGCAATGAGGCAATAAAGATTCTGTACCTAGCTGTAACTATGAAGAGACGCGACTCGTGGTTCCATAGTGGCTGTTCAGCATCTTCAAAGTAGGTACACGACCAATTCTGCTTCTTGGAAATATACTTTGACATTTATTGAATATTTTATTGGTTACTGATTTTACTAAATCGCTATTGATAAAGCCATAATTATTTTTATAGATTAGTGACTTTTTGTATAAGTAATACATGTACATATAATGTTCAGTCTTATTATATATAAATAAAATAATAGAGATCTGTCGTTGTGCGCGCAACAATCTAAAACCAATGGACAGATTTCGATCAAATTTATTTAATTTTATTTCTTAGAGAATTAGTCGTTATCTAAAAAAAATATCATCATAGATTCATTTAATATAAGATTTTGGTCCTTATATGAAATGAGAGCTTCATTTCATATAGGGTTATTAAAGTTTTAACAAACCACGACTTTTATAAGTACTACGCGACCACCAGGTGTGAAGTGGGGCAAGCGATGTGATGCGCGTTCGCGGGAGAGAGGAAGTGTTTTAAAATTCTTATATTGTAGGCTGTCTTTGTAGCCTAACTACTTTGACTTTGATTAATGGTGCCAAGAAACTATGTCTTTAACCTGCATTATAATTATAAAAATATATTAGAATGTAGTTTCTTTCCTGTCCTTCAATTATTCCACAGCTACGGATCCTTTTCAAAATTTTGTATTATCTTTCTCAACTCGTGACTTTACAATTTACCCTCAATCAAACCTACTGCGTACTTATAAAACAAGACACTAGCGAATTCGTCGGTCACACCTTGCCAAAACCAAGAAAAACCAAATTATAAAAATCACCTTTAGATTTTATTTGTAAGTATATCAAATTGTCGTAAATAATATATTTGAGACGAACAAGGAATAAATTAAGCCTGCAATTCAATTAATTAGTGTAATGTGTCACACGCTAATTGCATTACCAACTATTATACTAATGACATACATTTCAATTATAATCAAGCACCGTACGTTGACACATATGCTGGAGGGATTTCTCAAATTTATTAAACATACCTACATAAGTAAAGTATGTATACATAATTGACAGAATTTACGCAAAACCTGTCAGTATTCATTTTACTGCCTGTACTTAATTTGCTTTTGAATAAAATTGTGTTAAATTGTCTATAAGTGACCTTATTTGGAGTTTCTTTATGTATATTCTTGTCTAATCATTTTACTACATAAGTTTTAAATTGTATTACTATGATTTCATATTTGTAAATATGTAAATTTTGCGTAGTTAAAACAAAATGTAAATACAACGCTAGAAGATTGAATAATAATTGGGGTTTTTGGCGGGATCTTGGTATGCCTTGTAGTGGTCTTTATATTTTATCCATAATCTTGTGTTATTTGGCTCTATATTGTGTAATGTTGGTGGTGCTTTATGTAATATAGTTAGTGCACAAGTGGAGTGGATCGGAAAAAATACCGCGGAAAAAATATCGGAAAAAATGGATTCTGACTTGCCACAAAAACACCCAGGAAAGTTCTAACAAGACGGCCACCATCTTGTTAGTTCATTGAAATTATATCAAGAAACTTGTAATATTGTTACTCACTTGACAATGACAGTAATAGTCTACTAGATACCTGGTTGCCAAAAGTAAAATAGAAGAAGAATAATAATTGTTACAGTATCTTTTACGGGATTTTGGAATGTCATGTAGTGGATTTTATACTTTTCTCATAATCTTGTGTTATTTGGCTCCATATTTTTAAATATATTTTTTTTAAACCTTGTTGTTTTCGCACAGACATCATTTGGAATTGGCAATATAAAGGGAGAGAGGGGTGATCGAAATTTGATACGATTCAGTATTCACTTTGACGTGTTGCATGGGCATAATATTAAGTCACCAAGATCTGTTAGTCCTGATTTAGATACAAGGCAGAGAGTCGTGGTTATTTTAAAATGATTTAGATGCAAGATCGTGCAGATCGAGATGGAGAAGCATTGTGTCTACCCTCTGCCCCGACAGTTTGGGGACATAGGATCCCAAGAGAGAGAGGAAGAGAGTCGTGGTAATTTCAAAGTCCGTTAAATGTCTTAAGATTAGCAATCACATGCTGGACAAAATTATCGAACGATATGATAGCAGACTCCTTCTCCATCAAGACCAAAAGATTGAATGAAATTTTTGAGAATCATCAAATCGACATATTTTTTCCTTACTACCTCTGTTAGCTACCATAATAGAGAATTTTCACACAGGAAATTGTTGGGCGTCTCATCGAAACAAAGCTACACGCGGAAAATTAGCTTGATAGTAATCAAGTGCAAAAATGGACCGCGGATCCTGGGCTAGTATCGTTTTATTTAAATATAATTTAAACGAAAAAATAAAATTATGTGAGTATGTGTATCCATCTATTTTTCTATTTATTTATTGGAATCAAAAAACAATTTGTACAATATGAAAAAGGAACGATATCAGCTGAATTAGTTGTAGTATCACATATATATATGTATATATATATATATATTTCATAATTTCTTCATAATTAAGTTTAAGGAGCCTATTTCTTACTCGCCTTTTCGCATTTGCTGTAAGTGAGAGGGAAAGTGTTAAGTTGTTAGTTAAACTTGTTGTGCAGAAATGTACTCTGAAATTAACATATCACAATACATATAACAATCTCTACAGATAACACTACGCGCTTTCAGCGATGTATCTACTTGACGAGAAAAAGTGAGTTAAGTGGTGTGTTACTTATGTTGTCTACTTTGTACATAAATCTGTTGTTAAGATAATAAACGAAGTTGCGAGTATCAGCTAGTCTTGAATAGAAATAAACTTCTTTTACTGTAAAATGACTAGACATATATATAATTCAGTATAGGTACCTAAATATCTTTAATAAATTATTTCAAGGAGGATAGCTTTCTCAGATCTGCATTATGAGCTAGCATACGTGCCTACATAACTTTGTGATTCATTTTAAAACATTTAACTACTAAGAACAAAATTGTTTTGTGAATGTATATATATTTTTTTTTTATGGAACCAATCTCCTATGTGATTACCGCCATTGTCGATTAGGTAATTATATTACAAGTTTCTTGTGATAATTTCAATGTTTTAACAAGATGGGGGGGCCTCTTGTTAGAATTTTCCATGGATTTTTTGTGGCATCTCAGAGTGCGTACTCCGCATCGCGCATGTTCATCTACTTCACTTGTGACACCACCAATATTATAAAGTATAGAGTCAAATAGCACAAGATAATGAATAAATTATAAAATCTACAACATGACATTTCAAGATCTCACAAAAGAAGAGTCCTCCTACAAAGTTTATTTGTGTGTGTGTTGTGAATTCTATTCATATGTGTTTGTAATCAATTAATTTGATTATAGTTTGAAGTTATGTCGTTCCCATATGTTCCTATAACAAGAGGTATATATTTTTATGGGCTATAAAGACGCCGTGTACACGTTAACTCTTATTACTATATTAAAGTTATGACGTCATTATAGTTAAAGGTTTAGAACGTAATTTGGTACGTTCCGTAGAGTGATTATCGGGGAACATGTAGACATTAGTTTACGTTCATTTGCAGTTAAAGTTTTCATAAAATTAATAAGATATGCAGCTTTCTTATAACATGCTATTTTATGTTATTGAAGTTATACATCTTTTGACGCGTTAGGGAAAAATGATGAGAGTAAATTTTTACGATGCGCGCGCACACTGTCACGAAAAACCGACACCCTGAAATTAGCTATAGTCAACATTTTGTTTCTTTGTATTTGTTGTTTGTATTTCTTTGTATTAAAACTTTCAATGTAATGTAAATACCTTTTTTCTATTGTTAGTGTCGTTTTTTCGTTTAAACGTAGAATAAGGCGAAAGATAACATTTTTGAAAAGATTTTTATCTTGTTACGCCAAAGAAGTATAACTTCTAACGCGTGTACATAAGTACACCCACACTTTTTTTTGTCGGTGTTACATTACCATTTCTACTTTTGAGAGTATTGAGGGATAATTTAGCAAGAACTTTTGTTTATTTATTTTATTATCCATTTTTATTTTATTTATTCTAATGACTATATCCATAGTTTACTTAATTACTGTTAAATATAAATAACATTTCAGAGAGTTTTGTTTTCCATTTAAAAAGTAAATAGAAATAATCTTTTTAAATTTCTTTTGATAGGTCTCTGAATTAAATAAAAATGACCGTGTATCCGTCACACGCGATTGAAGTAAAACTTCTTTGGCGTTATAAGAAATTAAGTTAAAAATAAATACATCATAGGAGAATTTAAAGAGGCATTTAAGAAATGGCATTTATTGGTGATGCTACTAGTAATAAATACATTTATTTTCGACTACCACTATATATTTTAAAATAATAATTTGATTAATATCATACTTCAAATATGATATGATTCGTTTATGATAACTGAGATGAGAAACAACAATTCTTTTCTATATTTTATTTAATTTATAACAAAAAATTGCTAATAATATGTCCTGTGTTATTTAAGTTCCTAATTAGCTGATAGATGTCAATACATATAATGAAGCTCGTGCCAGCGAAGCTATCTAAAGGCTATTTATTATAGAGTGGACCAATATGTGAACGATTATGACGTCTGGAAATGACGCTCCTCCCTGTGCATCCATTAAAAACGATGTAACTATTTATGTTTTGTAAAGATATGTAACATGAAGAGATTAACCAGATCGAGTTTCTTGCCGGTTCTCGATGACTGGGTTGTTTTCCGAACCGGTGATACCATTGACTTTCATAAGCGCCTTCTCAGGGCGTAAATTAAATAAAGGATATTTTGATTTGATTTGCCCGGGCCAGAAATCAGTATAGACATACATAGATATTATATATAACTTAATATCACAAATAATGTCAGACGCTCTTGCATTGAACGACAGTATTTATCAGTTATAATCTCGAGTAAATAATTGGAACATGAAACATACGGTTTAAACCGGATCACAACATCGAGAGATATATACATATATTTTCTTTAATAATAATCTCTATATCTTTATTTTTTTCTGTACGTGTGTATGTCACTGTTCTCTTCCTAAACGGTTGGACCGATTTTGATGAAATTTTGTGTGCGTGTTCCAATGGATCCGAGAATGGTTTAGATTCACAATTGGACCCGATAGGTGGCGCTGTGATTGAAGTTTAGATTTTTTTTTTTATATCAAGGCAGGACAACGTCCGCCCGGCCCGCTAGTCTTTTATAAATATAATAAGAATGTAAATCTATCGTGTCTTACTTTTTAGATTTTTGTAAAAAAAATATTACAGGTGTCTAGGAATAAGTAAAAAAATACATTTCAATCAGTTTTAGAAATGTCTCTCTGTCTGGCTGTTTGTATGAACACGCATCACTGCTAAAATACAGCGTTCACGGTAAAACCTGTTCAAGAAAATCATAAAGCATATCTTCGAGTAGCGTTTAGTCTTTATTTCATTAAAATCGGTTCGGCCTATCACAAGTTATTGTAATTTTAATGACGACGCGACTTAAGTACGAGAGAAAAGTAGATAAGTAAATGGACTTAATTCATTCATATGACTTTATTAATTGCTATTTTTACATGTTTCCCGCAGTGGAAGTTGCAGGCATAGGTAGTGATTAATATGCCATACTCTGGTAATAGGGGATACAGTACCCACTGCTTTTTTACCGCGTTGTTAAAATAACAGTTTAAGAGATTTTTAAGTAAATTTTCTCACAATATGAGTAGAAAAATAGAAAACGACTGACGAGCGAAGATTTCTTATAAAATCTATAAGGAGGGTGATAAAAAATCCAATTTACTCCAAAGAATTCTCCTGTTTATTTCGCGCGTTCGTCTAATGCTCATTACGTCTTGGCGCCGAGGACAAAGGGTAAAACGACTGCGGATGCAAAGCGTCCGGGAAAAAAGTCATTTTCCTTGTAATTTACTAGACACCGCCTGTAAAGCGCTTCTGACCGTAACAAGATTCCTTGGAAATTCAACTGACAGAGCGAAATCGCGCACCTAAGTGTTCTCGTGTATTTTGAAACTTTGCAAGATAAGTTTTTATGTATTTTTTTCATGTGAACATTACGTTCTTATTTTACTCTTATAAAGAAAATCATTTCATTTGTATAACAGATTTTACACAGTGGCTTCTAAAAAAGGCCAATCCTGTGTGTTTTGATACCTAGGATAAAATTTATCAATTTCTTTTAGTAGAATGCCGTGTGGTATATTTATTATTTATTTCATAGCATTTGTGTTATATAGTAAAGTAAAAAAAAAGTGTATTCGAATTTTGATGAAATTTTGTGCACGGAAGATGTACAATATTGCGAAATTGATTAGGCTATAAAAAATAACAATAATATTTTTTGAAATATTATAGAAAATATTTTCATTTTTTTTATTACTTCCCAATAGATATCGATCAAATAGATGCAAAGGTATTTAATATTAGTACTTATTAATATATTGAATAGTAATTATTATAACGCGAATTTCAGAAATGATTATATTCGTTATAATAATAATATATATATAAGCGATAAAGCTGCCATAATTGTAACGCGTGAAAAATAAAATATTAAAGTATAAATTTTGCGTAAGATTTTAAACAAACGAGGTACTGTAACTGGTCAAATACGTGCAAATTACGTAAACATTTATTTCATTTTATAAATATTTGATTATATTGTTCGAGTCATAGATTTCAGCGGTTATAGCAAAACGTGATATTTAGGACATAATATTTGTTATGGCAATGATTAGTCGTTATATTCCATTTAAAGGCAAAATATGATGAATCTCAAATATTGAACACAGTGATCTTTTAGGTCATTAAAATTTGTAACAAAATATTCATCGCGTACGAAATAAAACTAGCATTTCACACTTAACTTGCTAAGTAAAATATAATTTGTAACAATATTTATCGCGTACGAAATAAAACTAGCATTTCACACTTAGCTTGCTAAGTAAAAATATAATTTGTAGCAATATTTATCGCGTACGAAATAAAACTAGCATTTCACACTTAGCTTGCTAAGTAAAAATATAATTTGTAGCAATATTTATCGCGTACGAAATATAACTAGAATTTCACACTTAGCTTGCTAAGTAAAAATATAATTTGTAACAATATTTATCGCGTACGAAATAAAACTAGCATTTCACACTTAGCTTGCTAAGTAAAAATATAATTTGTAGCAATATTTATCGCGTACGAAATAAAACTAGCATTTCACACTTAGCTTGCTAAGTAAAAATATAATTTGTAGCAATATTTATCGCGTACGAAATATAACTAGAATTTCACACTTAGCTTGCTAAGTAAAAATATAATTTGTAACAATATTTATCGCGTACGAAATAAAACTAGCATTTCACATTTAGCTTGCTAAGTAAAAATATAATATAACAATATTTATCGCGTACGAAATATAACTAGCATTTCACACTTAGCTTGCTAAGTAAAAATATAATTTGTAACAATATTTATCGCGTACGAAATAAAACTAGCATTTCACACTTAGCTTGCTAAGTAAAAATATAATTTGTAGCAATATTTATCGCGTACGAAGTATAACTAGAATTTCACACTTAGCTTGCTAAGTAAAAATATAATTTGTAACAATATTTATCGCGTACGAAATAAAACTAGCATTTCACATTTAGCTTGCTAAGTAAAAATATAATATAACAATATTTATCGCGTACGAAATATAACTAGCATTTCACACTTAGCTTGCTAAGTAAAAATATAATTTGTAACAATATTTATCGCGTACGAAATAAAACTAGCATTTCACACTTAGCTTGCTAAGTAAAAATATAATATAACAATATTTATCACGCACGAAATAAAACTAGCATTTCACGCGTAGCTTGCCAAGTAAAAATATAATATAACAATATTTATCGCGTACGAAATATAACTAGCATTTCACACTTAGCTTGCTAAGTAAAAATATAATTTGTAGTAATATTTATCGCGTACGAAATATAACTAGAATTTCACACTTAGCTTGCTAAGTAAAAATATAATATAACAATATTTATCGCGTACGAAATATAACTAGCATTTCACACTTAGCTTGCTAAGTAAAAATATAATTTGTAACAATATTTATCGCGTACGAAATAAAACTAGCATTTCACATTTAGCTTACTAAGTAAAAATATAATATAACAATATTTATCGCGTACGAAATATAACTAGCATTTCACACTTAGCTTGCTAAGTAAAAATATAATTTGTAGCAATATTTATCGCGTACGAAATATAACTAGAATTTCACACTTAGCTTGCTAAGTAAAAATATAATTTGTAACAATATTTATCGCGTACGAAATAAAACTAGCATTTCACATTTAGCTTGCTAAGTAAAAATATACTATAACAATATTTATCGCGTACGAAATATAACTAGCATTTCACACTTAGCTTGCTAAGTAAAAATATAATTTGTAACAATATTTATCGCGTACGAAATAAAACTAGCATTTCACACTTAGCTTGCTAAGTAAAAATATAATATAACAATATTTATCACGCACGAAATAAAACTAGCATTTCACGCGTAGCTTGCCAAGTAAAAATATAATATAACAATATTTATCGCGTACGAAATATAACTAGCATTTCACACTTAGCTTGCTAAGTAAAAATATAATTTGTAACAATATTTATCGCGTACGAAATAAAACTAGCATTTCACACTTAGCTTGCTAAGTAAAAATATAATTTGTAGCAATATTTATCGCGTACGAAATATAACTAGAATTTCACACTTAGCTTGCTAAGTAAAAATATAATTTGTAACAATATTTATCGCGTACGAAATAAAACTAGCATTTCACATTTAGCTTGCTAAGTAAAAATATAATATAACAATATTTATCGCGTACGAAATATAACTAGCATTTCACACTTAGCTTGCTAAGTAAAAATATAATTTGTAACAATATTTATCGCGTACGAAATAAAACTAGCATTTCACACTTAGCTTGCTAAGTAAAAATATAATATAACAATATTTATCACGCACGAAATAAAACTAGCATTTCACGCGTAGCTTGCCAAGTAAAAATATAATATAACAATATTTATCGCGTACGAAATATAACTAGCATTTCACACTTAGCTTGCTAAGTAAAAATATAATTTGTAACAATATTTATCGCGTACGAAATAAAACTAGCATTTCACACTTAGCTTGCTAAGTAAAAATATAATTTGTAGTAATATTTATCGCGTACGAAATATAACTAGAATTTCACACTTAGCTTGCTAAGTAAAAATATAATATAACAATATTTATCGCGTACGAAATATAACTAGCATTTCACACTTAGCTTGCTAAGTAAAAATATAATTTGTAACAATATTTATCGCGTACGAAATAAAACTAGCATTTCACATTTAGCTTACTAAGTAAAAATATAATATAACAATATTTATCGCGTACGAAATATAACTAGCATTTCACACTTAGCTTGCTAAGTAAAAATATAATTTGTAGCAATATTTATCGCGTACGAAATATAACTAGAATTTCACACTTAGCTTGCTAAGTAAAAATATAATTTGTAACAATATTTATCGCGTACGAAATAAAACTAGCATTTCACATTTAGCTTGCTAAGTAAAAATATAATATAACAATATTTATCGCGTACGAAATATAACTAGCATTTCACACTTAGCTTGCTAAGTAAAAATATAATTTGTAACAATATTTATCGCGTACGAAATAAAACTAGCATTTCACACTTAGCTTGCTAAGTAAAAATATAATTTGTAGCAATATTTATCGCGTACGAAATATAACTAGAATTTCACACTTAGCTTGCTAAGTAAAAATATAATTTGTAACAATATTTATCGCGTACGAAATAAAACTAGCATTTCACATTTAGCTTGCTAAGTAAAAATATAATATAACAATATTTATCGCGTACGAAATATAACTAGCATTTCACACTTAGCTTGCTAAGTAAAAATATAATTTGTAACAATATTTATCGCGTACGAAATAAAACTAGCATTTCACACTTAGCTTGCTAAGTAAAAATATAATTTGTAGCAATATTTATCGCGTACGAAATATAACTAGAATTTCACACTTAGCTTGCTAAGTAAAAATATAATTTGTAACAATATTTATCGCGTACGAAATAAAACTAGCATTTCACATTTAGCTTGCTAAGTAAAAATATAACATAACAATATTTATCGCGTACGAAATATAACTAGCATTTCACACTTAGCTTGCTAAGTAAAAATATAATTTGTGACAATATTTATCGCGTACGAAATAAAACTAGCATTTCACACTTAGCTTGCTAAGTAAAAATATAATATAACAATATTTATCACGCACGAAATAAAACTAGCATTTCACGCGTAGCTTGCCAAGTAAAAATATAATATAACAATATTTATCGCGTACGAAATATAACTAGCATTTCACACTTAGCTTGCTAAGTAAAAATATAATTTGTAACAATATTTATCGCGTACGAAATAAAACTAGCATTTCACACTTAGCTTGCTAAGTAAAAATATAATTTGTAGTAATATTTATCGCGTATGAAATATAACTAGAATTTCACACTTAGCTTGCTAAGTAAAAATATAATATAACAATATTTATCGCGTACGAAATATAACTAGCATTTCACACTTAGCTTGCTAAGTAAAAATATAATTTGTAACAATATTTATCGCGTACGAAATAAAACTAGCATTTCACATTTAGCTTACTAAGTAAAAATATAATATAACAATATTTATCGCGTACGAAATATAACTAGCATTTCACACTTAGCTTGCTAAGTAAAAATATAATTTGTAGCAATATTTATCGCGTACGAAATATAACTAGAATTTCACACTTAGCTTGCTAAGTAAAAATATAATTTGTAACAATATTTATCGCGTACGAAATAAAACTAGCATTTCACATTTAGCTTGCTAAGTAAAAATATAATATAACAATATTTATCGCGTACGAAATATAACTAGCATTTCACACTTAGCTTGCTAAGTAAAAATATAATTTGTAACAATATTTATCGCGTACGAAATAAAACTAGCATTTCACACTTAGCTTGCTAAGTAAAAATATAATATAACAATATTTATCACGCACGAAATAAAACTAGCATTTCACGCGTAGCTTGCCAAGTAAAAATATAATATAACAATATTTATCGCGTACGAAATATAACTAGCATTTCACACTTAGCTTGCTAAGTAAAAATATAATTTGTAACAATATTTATCGCGTACGAAATAAAACTAGCATTTCACACTTAGCTTGCTAAGTAAAAATATAATTTGTAGCAATATTTATCGCGTACGAAATATAACTAGAATTTCACACTTAGCTTGCTAAGTAAAAATATAATATAACAATATTTATCGCGTACGAAATATAACTAGCATTTCACACTTAGCTTGCTAAGTAAAAATATAATTTGTAACAATATTTATCGCGTACGAAATAAAACTAGCATTTCACATTTAGCTTACTAAGTAAAAATATAATATAACAATATTTATCGCGTACGAAATATAACTAGCATTTCACACTTAGCTTGCTAAGTAAAAATATAATTTGTAGCAATATTTATCGCGTACGAAATATAACTAGAATTTCACACTTAGCTTGCTAAGTAAAAATATAATTTGTAACAATATTTATCGCGTACGAAATATAACTAGAATTTCACACTTAGCTTGCTAAGTAAAAATATAATTTGTAACAATATTTATCGCGTACGAAATAAAACTAGCATTTCACATTTAGCTTGCTAAGTAAAAATATAATATAACAATATTTATCGCGTACGAAATATAACTAGCATTTCACACTTAGCTTGCTAAGTAAAAATATAATTTGTAACAATATTTATCGCGTACGAAATAAAAGTAGCATTTCACACTTAGCTTGCTAAGTAAAAATATAATTTGTAGCAATATTTATCGCGTACGAAATATAACTAGAATTTCACACTTAGCTTGCTAAGTAAAAATATAATTTGTAACAATATTTATCGCGTACGAAATAAAACTAGCATTTCACATTTAGCTTGCTAAGTAAAAATATAATATAACAATATTTATCGCGTACGAAATATAACTAGCATTTCACACTTAGCTTGCTAAGTAAAAATATAATTTGTAACAATATTTATCGCGTACGAAATAAAACTAGCATTTCACACTTAGCTTGCTAAGTAAAAATATAATATAACAATATTTATCACGCACGAAATAAAACTAGCATTTCACGCGTAGCTTGCCAAGTAAAAATATAATATAACAATATTTATCACGTACGAAATAAAACTAGCATTTCATACGTAGCTTGCTAAGTAAAAATATAATTTGTAACAATATTTATCGCGTACGAAATAAAACTAGCATTTCACACTTAGCTTGCTAAGTAAAAATATAATTTGTAGTAATATTTATCGCGTATGAAATATAACTAGAATTTCACACTTAGCTTGCTAAGTAAAAATATAATATAACAATATTTATCGCGTACGAAATATAACTAGCATTTCACACTTAGCTTGCTAAGTAAAAATATAATTTGTAACAATATTTATCGCGTACGAAATAAAACTAGCATTTCACATTTAGCTTACTAAGTAAAAATATAATATAACAATATTTATCGCGTACGAAATATAACTAGCATTTCACACTTAGCTTGCTAAGTAAAAATATAATTTGTAACAATATTTATCGCGTACGAAATAAAACTAGCATTTCACATTTAGCTTACTAAGTAAAAATATAATATAACAATATTTATCGCGTACGAAATATAACTAGCATTTCACACTTAGCTTGCTAAGTAAAAATATAATTTGTAGCAATATTTATCGCGTACGAAATATAACTAGAATTTCACACTTAGCTTGCTAAGTAAAAATATAATTTGTAACAATATTTATCGCGTACGAAATAAAACTAGCATTTCACATTTAGCTTGCTAAGTAAAAATATAATATAACAATATTTATCGCGTACGAAATATAACTAGCATTTCACACTTAGCTTGCTAAGTAAAAATATAATTTGTAACAATATTTATCGCGTACGAAATAAAACTAGCATTTCACATTTAGCTTGCTAAGTAAAAATATAATATAACAATATTTATCGCGTACGAAATATAACTAGCATTTCACACTTAGCTTGCTAAGTAAAAATATAATTTGTAACAATATTTATCGCGTACGAAATAAAAGTAGCATTTCACACTTAGCTTGCTAAGTAAAAATATAATTTGTAGCAATATTTATCGCGTACGAAATATAACTAGAATTTCACACTTAGCTTGCTAAGTAAAAATATAATTTGTAACAATATTTATCGCGTACGAAATAAAACTAGCATTTCACATTTAGCTTGCTAAGTAAAAATATAATATAACAATATTTATCGCGTACGAAATATAACTAGCATTTCACACTTAGCTTGCTAAGTAAAAATATAATTTGTAACAATATTTATCGCGTACGAAATAAAACTAGCATTTCACACTTAGCTTGCTAAGTAAAAATATAATATAACAATATTTATCACGCACGAAATAAAACTAGCATTTCACGCGTAGCTTGCCAAGTAAAAATATAATATAACAATATTTATCACGTACGAAATAAAACTAGCATTTCATACGTAGCTTGCTAAGTAAAAATATAATTTGTAACAATATTTATCGCGTACGAAATAAAACTAGCATTTCACACTTAGCTTGCTAAGTAAAAATATAATTTGTAGTAATATTTATCGCGTATGAAATATAACTAGAATTTCACACTTAGCTTGCTAAGTAAAAATATAATATAACAATATTTATCGCGTACGAAATATAACTAGCATTTCACACTTAGCTTGCTAAGTAAAAATATAATTTGTAACAATATTTATCGCGTACGAAATAAAACTAGCATTTCACATTTAGCTTACTAAGTAAAAATATAATATAACAATATTTATCGCGTACGAAATATAACTAGCATTTCACACTTAGCTTGCTAAGTAAAAATATAATTTGTAACAATATTTATCGCGTACGAAATAAAACTAGCATTTCACATTTAGCTTACTAAGTAAAAATATAATATAACAATATTTATCGCGTACGAAATATAACTAGCATTTCACACTTAGCTTGCTAAGTAAAAATATAATTTGTAGCAATATTTATCGCGTACGAAATATAACTAGAATTTCACACTTAGCTTGCTAAGTAAAAATATAATTTGTAACAATATTTATCGCGTACGAAATAAAACTAGCATTTCACATTTAGCTTGCTAAGTAAAAATATAATATAACAATATTTATCGCGTACGAAATATAACTAGCATTTCACACTTAGCTTGCTAAGTAAAAATATAATTTGTAACAATATTTATCGCGTACGAAATAAAACTAGCATTTCACATTTAGCTTGCTAAGTAAAAATATAATATAACAATATTTATCGCGTACGAAATATAACTAGCATTTCACACTTAGCTTGCTAAGTAAAAATATAATTTGTAACAATATTTATCGCGTACGAAATAAAAGTAGCATTTCACACTTAGCTTGCTAAGTAAAAATATAATTTGTAGCAATATTTATCGCGTACGAAATATAACTAGAATTTCACACTTAGCTTGCTAAGTAAAAATATAATTTGTAACAATATTTATCGCGTACGAAATAAAACTAGCATTTCACATTTAGCTTACTAAGTAAAAATATAATATAACAATATTTATCGCGTACGAAATATAACTAGCATTTCACACTTAGCTTGCTAAGTAAAAATATAATTTGTAGCAATATTTATCGCGTACGAAATATAACTAGAATTTCACACTTAGCTTGCTAAGTAAAAATATAATTTGTAACAATATTTATCGCGTACGAAATATAACTAGAATTTCACACTTAGCTTGCTAAGTAAAAATATAATTTGTAACAATATTTATCGCGTACGAAATAAAACTAGCATTTCACACTTAGCTTGCTAAGTAAAAATATAATTTGTAGCAATATTTATCGCGTACGAAATATAACTAGAATTTCACACTTAGCTTGCTAAGTAAAAATATAATTTGTAACAATATTTATCGCGTACGAAATAAAACTAGCATTTCACATTTAGCTTGCTAAGTAAAAATATAATATAACAATATTTATCGCGTACGAAATATAACTAGCATTTCACACTTAGCTTGCTAAGTAAAAATATAATTTGTAACAATATTTATCGCGTACGAAATAAAACTAGCATTTCACACTTAGCTTGCTAAGTAAAAATATAATATAACAATATTTATCACGCACGAAATAAAACTAGCATTTCACGCGTAGCTTGCCAAGTAAAAATATAATATAACAATATTTATCGCGTACGAAATATAACTAGCATTTCACACTTAGCTTGCTAAGTAAAAATATAATTTGTAACAATATTTATCGCGTACGAAATAAAACTAGCATTTCACACTTAGCTTGCTAAGTAAAAATATAATTTGTAGCAATATTTATCGCGTACGAAATATAACTAGAATTTCACACTTAGCTTGCTAAGTAAAAATATAATATAACAATATTTATCGCGTACGAAATATAACTAGCATTTCACACTTAGCTTGCTAAGTAAAAATATAATTTGTAACAATATTTATCGCGTACGAAATAAAACTAGCATTTCACATTTAGCTTACTAAGTAAAAATATAATATAACAATATTTATCGCGTACGAAATATAACTAGCATTTCACACTTAGCTTGCTAAGTAAAAATATAATTTGTAGCAATATTTATCGCGTACGAAATATAACTAGAATTTCACACTTAGCTTGCTAAGTAAAAATATAATTTGTAACAATATTTATCGCGTACGAAATATAACTAGAATTTCACACTTAGCTTGCTAAGTAAAAATATAATTTGTAACAATATTTATCGCGTACGAAATAAAACTAGCATTTCACATTTAGCTTGCTAAGTAAAAATATAATATAACAATATTTATCGCGTACGAAATATAACTAGCATTTCACACTTAGCTTGCTAAGTAAAAATATAATTTGTAACAATATTTATCGCGTACGAAATAAAAGTAGCATTTCACACTTAGCTTGCTAAGTAAAAATATAATTTGTAGCAATATTTATCGCGTACGAAATATAACTAGAATTTCACACTTAGCTTGCTAAGTAAAAATATAATTTGTAACAATATTTATCGCGTACGAAATAAAACTAGCATTTCACATTTAGCTTGCTAAGTAAAAATATAATATAACAATATTTATCGCGTACGAAATATAACTAGCATTTCACACTTAGCTTGCTAAGTAAAAATATAATTTGTAACAATATTTATCGCGTACGAAATAAAACTAGCATTTCACACTTAGCTTGCTAAGTAAAAATATAATATAACAATATTTATCACGCACGAAATAAAACTAGCATTTCACGCGTAGCTTGCCAAGTAAAAATATAATATAACAATATTTATCACGTACGAAATAAAACTAGCATTTCATACGTAGCTTGCTAAGTAAAAATATAATTTGTAACAATATTTATCGCGTACGAAATATAACTAGCATTTCACACTTAGCTTGCTAAGTAAAAATATAATTTGTAACAATATTTATCGCGTACGAAATAAAACTAGCATTTCACACTTAGCTTGCTAAGTAAAAATATAATATAACAATATTTATCGCGTACGAAATAAAACTAACATTTCACACTTAGCTTGCTAAGTAAAAGTATAATATAACAATATTTATCGCGTACGAAATATAACTAGCATTTCACACTTAGCTTGCTAAGTAAAAATGGCAATAATTTTCACTTTTAAACCACATAGATTTTTTAATTTATCTACTTATTACTACAAACAAAGCGATGATTGCTTAGTTAATAGTGTGTTCGGACACCGCGACTATTGATGTAGGTTCAAAACTTTGCAACTGAACCGGAACTTTCAGTGAAGTAAAATATTATTAGGCCTTTTTCTAAGTCCGCCTAACTAGCTAACACTCTCAAGTAGAAAATCTATCGCCAAGTAGTTGCCCGTACGTTCCGGTAGCCGCACTTGAGAGCCAGTCCCTCTACTTTTTGCTTGTTTACCATATGCATTACACTGGTATGGTATGGTATGGTACTGGTATGAGATTGTGAGCAAACGTTAAAACCTATGAATTATAGTAAAGAAAAAAATCGCGTAAATTGCTAATAAAAACATGCTAAACTAAATAACAAGGATATATATCTACTTAGGTAAGTCATATCAACAATGTAGCTTCATACTATGTAGGAAATACTCAGGCAATTACAGACCCGTAAATATAACAATGATCCGAGTACCCTTATTATCCCAAGATTCGTTGTCCGAATTTACACTCCACCGATTCTTTATAGCACCTCTAATCCTTCGTTACCAAAGTAGCAAAGTTCAATTAGCTGTAAAAAGGAAAGGGACGTGCCTATTGCAATAAAAAAATCAATACGAGGACAGGATATCGCTCAAAATGATGTAATTTCAAACTAAGCGTACCTTGTATTATGGTAAACTAGGTTATCCCCTTAGCTTCGTTCGTATTGGGAATAGTTATTGTTTTTCAGGATGAGAGGTTTTTAGTAAAAAATCATATACTAGAAGAGGATAGAAGAAGAATGCTAAGCAATTTCGTACTTTTCGTCATTATTTTAGTCGTTGATCTGACCTCTCAACGACTTGTGCACGTTTTACAATACAGTAAAAATCGTTAAAGGTGATTTCACATGGACCCAACCATAAACGCGTCTTAAGCGAGAAAGCGTACTATGCGGGTTAATTTCGTATATGTAGATATTAAATTATACTGCCTGGGTCTTTGACATAGTTGAGTCATCATCGTCTTCATCATTATCATTTAGGGCACAATATTCACATTCTCAGTAAGATCTTCAATTGACTGAATTCCGTACGTTGCCACATTGTCGTGGAATGGAAGAATATTCAAGAAAACCCTGCAGTATCACGACTTCCTTCCAGCACGACGTCAATCCCACTACTCAAAGAGATAATAGACATGTTGTTGGCATATTCGGCGTATTAAACGCGATGACGAATCGTATTAAGCGTTAAGCAATGTATGAAAACATGTCTCAAGTTGTAGGGACGGGCGTAAAACGGCTTATTATGCGAGAAATCGCATTAAACGTGATCGTATTAAGCGGGTTATAATTATATACATACTAGTTTTTTGTCAGTGAAGATTTATCCTATATGTCGGGATCAGTACTTTTATGGATGAAAGATGCAAAGATTCATGACGACCAGTTGATTAGTTAAGGCGTGAAACTCATAAATACAAAAAATAAAATACAAAACTCACATTTGATACTATACCGTAATTTAATATCGGATGAGGTTGTGGTCAGATGCTACCTACCTACCTGTAAAGTATAAAAAAGAGTCATTCAGGCGGGTGAAGCCGATGGCATAGCTTTATGTTTTATATATCATATGAGGCAAACGAACACCTGCTGTTAAGTGATCACCACCGTCCATATATACTTGCAACACCAGAAGAGTCACAAGTGCGTTGCCACCCTGTGTTTGAGGGAGGGGGAGTGGAGAAGGAGCGAAGGAGAGGGGACCTTTATAGGGGATTATTTTATACAAGCGGGTCACTAGATGGTAAGTGATCACCGCCGTCTATAGACACTAGTAACACCAAGGGAGACGCAAGAGCGTTGCCAGCCTGTATTTGGGAGGAGGGGGAGGGAAGGGAAGGGGAGGTACTCTAGCTAGTTATAATTCAATTTAAATATAGAATACATACTTTTTGGTGCTACACAAAAACTAAGAAAATAGACAATCAACAATACCAATTCGTCTGGACACTTAGAACGAACGATGTCATTTATTTCGCGCCCAAACACGTTCGCACGTCCGGCCTATATTTATACGGTAAACAACATAAATCACATCCATTAGACATATTTATTAATCACAGTTTACCTGTTTATCCACAAATTTGTGTTACGCACGATGTTTGCTTAAAGTATGTATGCAGTATTGGTTTTTTCGTAGAAAGTCTATAAGAGTTTCATAACTTGTATATTACACAGTGCAATTTAGATAAATAATAGTTTAAAACTCTTCACACTTTTTTGTTACAATAAATTTATAGTTAATGAACATGAACACGCCGTATATAAAATATTTTTTTTGACTTTTTAGTTCAGTTGTTCCTAAAGCGTATATTTTAACATTTTTTTTTGTTTTGCTTTTGTTGTCTATAAACAAACACTTACGTTTTTTAGTAACTTAATGACTCAACTTTGGATAATTATTTTTTTAAATTAATCAGTGAATTAAATTATTGGGACAAACTTATTAAAACTTTTATTAGCTGTACCTGTCTGTATCTGTTTAACGTAATCTTTGGACGAGACTTTCACCCATTTCAAAACCTCAGATTAAATTGAAATGTCGCATAGCATCACACAATATCTTTTAGGGATCTAGACTACCATATACTAGATTTAACTCCCGCCGTCAATGTAATCACTTTGACTTGCACGGATAAAAAAATCTTCAGTACATCAGTAAATCATTATAACTAAGATTTTGCATCCACTATAAAAAGAGGAACCACCAGAATATCATTCCAATATTTTTTTTAAATAAACCTGAACATGAACAAGCCTATACATACAGACATACAGGCAGCGCGTAAATATATTATACAGCTTGTTATGTTATTCCGATTTTTAATAGAATCAGTATGTATGTTACTATATTTCCTATTACAGTTACCTTGCGTTAGGTGTTTAATAATATATTTTTTTCTTTACACGAAAAAATAATTTAATGCAATTTTATTTAGAAATTAGCTTCTGCCCGCGACCTCGTCCGCGTGGAATAGTTACTTTGAGCTAATGCTAACATACAGCGGAAGCTCTAAAAAGGAAAAAAAAAAATTTAAACATACTTCTTTGGTGCTCCGCTCCTATTAGTCGTAGCGTGATAACATATAGCCTTTCTCGATAAATGATCTATCTAACACTGAAATAATTTTTCAAATGGGACCAGTAGTTCCTAAGATTAGCGAGTTCAACCAATAAACAAACAAACCCTCTAGTTTTATAATATTACTACTTTTCTCTCGTACTTAGCTCGGGCAGTCATTCAAATTACAATAACTTTTGACAGAGCGGACCGATTTTAATTAAACAAAGACTAAGTTACTCTTGAATTAAATATACTTTGTATTTTTTAATAAGGTTTTATTGTGAACCCAGTACTTTAGCTGTGATGCGTGTTCATACAAACAGACAGACAGATAGACAGACAGACAGACATTTCCAAAAATGATTGAAATGTATTTTATTACTTATTCCTAGACACCTACAAAACTTTTTCACGAAAATCGAAAAAGTACAGACACGTTAGATTTACATTCTTATTATATGTATAGATAGAAAATAGGTGTTTTCAAATTAATTCCCAAAGAAAAATTGGCTGAGTGCCTTAAGCGCTCGCCTTAGTAGTCCGGTGAAGCTGTTAAGACCTTGCTAGGTCAATAACGTAGTCAACTCGAAAAAAAAAATGTTTTCAAGTTATCTCTACTTAAGCTATAAATTTCTACTACACAGTTAAAAAATAAACGGAAGAGATTTACCACACAACAGCCATTAAAAACAAAGTAACACATTCAGTATATAATTAATCTGCTCGTGCAAACCAAATTGAAGTGTCTCTTGTTCGTCTGGAACGGTTGAAACGAGTTTTAAACTGAAATACGTCTGTATTTTTTTTTTCAGAGTATAATAACACTTAAAATAAATTTACTACCCTTTAAATCAATATAAAGGTTACCAGAGTAAAATAAAAATTACAACATCACAATTAAAAAAAATAAAAGACAGCACGACTAATTTCGATAGAACAAGTTATTCAAAATGAAATAGAACCATTTTTATGAGGTTGCAGTCGCGTGCAGTAGCTTTTTTACTAATAGGGCTTGTCAATTAATAACGTCAGAAAATCAGGATAGAGGAGGCCGTTAAGCCGAATCTCACTAAATCTCACGTGGGGCGAGAGGGGGTTTCACGTAATTTTTTTCAGACAAAAGATAATGTAACAATGTGACAAAATCAGATTAGTTTAAAGGAAAACATGTTTCCGCATTAAAATGTGCTGAAATCTGACAGAATTATTATATACTAGCTGTGCCCGCGACTTCGTCCGCGTGGAACCTTATGTAAAAAACCATGTTTAATAAAGGCATCTGAATGTATTAAGTTCATTTACTTATCTACTTTTCTCTCGTACTAACGCCGCGTCGTCATTAAAATTACAATACCTTTTGATAAAGTAGACCGATTTTAATGAAATAAAGACTAACTTACTCTCGAGGATATACTTCATCGTTTTCTTGCTGAGGTTTTATTGTGAATCTAGTGCTTTAGCAATGATTCGTTTTCATACAAACAGACAGACAGATATACAGACATTTCGTAAATGATTGAAATGTATTTTATTACTTATTCCTAGGCATCTGCAACAATTAGTAGTCTAAGTATTATTAAAAGTCTAACATTTAAGTTATCACTGTGGATTTAGACCACAGTATAAACAATCTCAAATACTAGTGTTAATTAAAATAATAAAGCAATTGGTGTTCTTTTATGAAATTCAACGCATTTATAGCGAAAATACAAATTTTGAATGATTCCCACGTGACATCTCACCGGGTCCGAGGGTGGAGTTCAAACAAACCACAAAAATGCATGAGGAATTAATAGACGCACCCTAATAAAAAACATAAGTCATTTGTAGAGCCAATTGTCAGTTCTTGCTTACTTATTGCCTGATCGATAAATGAAATACTTAATAAAATATACATTCTTATTTTATTATGTCACTCGTAGTACCATATTGTAATATTTCAATATATTATTTCACAGGACTTAGAAAATAACAAGTATTTGTAACTCCTATTTTATATTTTAAAAAGTTAACTAGTCCTTGCAACTTCGATTTGAGTCAGTATATTTTAGTGATTCAATGGACCATCGCTGTCTTCGTTCGCGTGGACTTTCTGTAAAAAAACAGTGACTAATAAAATCATCTGAATGTAATGTCTGTTTGCTTATTTATTTTTCTCTCATACTTAAGTCGCATCTTCATAAAAATTACAATAACTTTTGATAAACCAAACCGATTTTAAAGAAACAAAGACTAAATGTTACTCGAAGATAATATGCATTACGATTTTCTTGAAAAGGTTATATCGTGGATGCAGTACTGTAGCAGTGATGCGTGTCCAAAGAAACAGACAGACGGACTGACATTTGTAAAAATATTTGAAATGTATTACTACTAGCGTAATATTACTAGTGGCCCCGGCGGACGTTGTGCCGCCCAGATAATAAAAAAAACCGTTGACAAATTATATACTAAAATATTCCTCGTGAATCACTCTATCTACTGGCAAAAACAACATGAAAATCCGTTCAGTAGTTTTTGAGTTTATCGCGAACAGACAGACAGACAGACAGACGCGGTAGGAGACTTTGTTTTATACTGTGTAAGTCCTAGACACCTATAACATTTTTCATTCATCTAAAAAGTACAGACACGTTACATTTTCATTCTTATTAAATGTATAGAAGATATTGATTCCGTAGAATGTCTTTGTATTTCTTTCAATAATAACTTTATCAATATACCTTGGATCTCTTCAAAAAAGCTTTATAATTTGTAATTTACGTTTTACTATATTTTATAGTGATGTGAAAAGTATATTGACATTCTTACATATTCTAATGCAGATTATTTGAAATATCACTATATAGACAGACTAGAGGATTCCCGCACGCTTGTTTGAATATTAAAAAATGACAAATGATCATTTGAATGTAACAAAATAAGTACCTACCGTAGACACATTTCGTAGGTGGTAGAGCCACGCTGAAGCTATTACTGGTTTCAGTGTAATTGGGCCGGCTCGCCCGGGGTAGCACCACCCTCTCAGAGAAAACCGACGTGAAGTACAGTGCTTGCATTGTGGCGTTTCGTTCGGTCAGTGAGAGCGCTGAAGGCCCATCTCCTCCTCCCTTCCCGCTCCCCCTAAACACAGGGGGGTGCTTACGTAACATCAGGTGAGCCGCCTGTTCGTTGGCAACTATGATATAAAGAAAAACATTTACGAAAGATTCTACATTGAATGGTCATAATCTTATGTTGATACGTTCAATAGTTTTGACATAATTGAGACTTCAAAAACTATATTCTTGTTGGAACGAAGTTCCTTGCGGCAGGCTTGGAGGAAATAGGGATTTTGCTGCGCGACCGAACTGAAAAAAATGTGATAGTAATACCGTAAGAAAAAGTCCGTGGAATAAAACCGTTAAATGAGACGTGCGCAGGCGCGACAGTCGTATACACAAGCGAGTAGTGTATAATACCTTTCTCTTTCTACTTCTTTCTTTTCGTTCTCTCATCCCTTCTCTCTCTATTACCACAATAAGAATTACTTATAATAATAATAAACTTTTTTTGTAATTATTTTTATTTCTATGTAATTTTATGTTGTCAAACAAAAATAAAGAGACATATTTTGTTATTTTAATTGATAATTTGAATTACGATTTTTTTTTTTTATTTTACGTAATTTATTATTTCCTAAAATACTGAATTTCCTAAATACTTTCCTACACTTAAATAAAAACTAATCAGCAAAATTTAAGAGAAAAATCAAGAAAACCTACATAAATTTGAGCACGATTTTTTTTTTTGCAAATTGTGTCGATTCTACATTAGCCGAAGGAACTTCTTTCCTACCTGGTGTCCCACGACACCACATCATTTTTTATATTATATAGACAGATTACAAAGACCTATTTGACAGTTCAATTATGCAAATTTCTTTTTACTGCAAGACACAAATTGAAAAATTCTCGTCCTTAGAAATATAGAATACATTTAAAAAGGCGATATAATTAAAATAAATTCAGTGGGTAATGGAAAAATAGCATAACTAGAGACGTACTAAAAATTGTTCATTAAATGTAACCCTACAGAGTAAGCCCACTTTTAGTTTGAAACTGTAATGTACTCAAATGTTACGAAGTAGACATATTTTACTAAATTACGAATGTTCATATGACCATAATAGTATATAATTATTTACACAGATGCTAAAATTATGAAGGTTATAATATATTAAAAAAACAATCTTTAATAATTGAAGTATTGCTTTTTGACACTAGCTAGCTAATACCCGCGACTTCATCTACATTGTTTGATATCTTAATCTTTAACTATCCTTATATTATATCCTTAAGTTACCTTTCATCCAAAACAAAGTACTATTAGCTCGAGATAGGTCAATTGTACGTTACCGCGATTGAAGCCACTGGCAAAAGCTAGATCACCATCTTCTTATAAAGACCAACATAATGTAAATACCAGAAACCATAACAAACTGGTCACTCCATGTTTCAGGCTTACTAAGACCTGTAACAGTTTTTTAGGTAATAGTGTTAGATTTTATAACAAAGTCCCAAAACACATTACCGATTTGCCGGATAGTAGGTTCAAGTATTATGTTAAGCGGGTCTTAATACATAAAGGTTATTACAGGGTGGATCAATATGTGAACGATAGCGACGTCTGGAAGTGACGCCTCTCTCTGTGCAACCACAAAAAACGAATGTAGCTTTATGTGTCTATTATGTTGTAATAATCAAAAAATATGTTAGTTATTATGAAAAGATAAACCAGATCGAGTTTCTTGCCGGTTCTTCTCGATGGCTGGGTTGTTTTCCGAACCGGTGGTAGTTTTGACGTTCATAAGTGCCTTCTCAGAGCCTAAATTGAATAAAGAGTATTTTGATTTGATTTTGATTTTGATCTTACCTTATCCCACCAAAGTAGGGTCGGCACAACATGTTTTCCTTCTCCACTCACTCCTATCAGATGTCATCTCACACCTTTTACACATATCATTTTTCATACAATCCATCCATACTTTTTTCGATCTTCCTCTACTTCTGTATCCATGCATCATCATACTCTAAACTTTTCTAGTTACGTGGTATTCATCTCTACTCATGACATGCCCATACCATACTAACCTATACTCTTCAACTTCTCTGTCACTGGTGCTATTTACAAGCTTGTTCTGACTTATTCATTCTTAATCTTTTCCATTCTAGTTACACCACACATCCACCTTAACATTCGCATCTCTGCCACATGTAAATCTCTGCTGATAAAAGCTAGTTATATATAAGAATAACGCACTATCATTTCGTCCACATGTTAATAATATTATTCATAAGTCATCCCATCTGTCAGGTGTTATCTTCAGACAATTAAAAATATTTCCACAGCCAATTCTAACCATTATAATTTTTAATTCAATAGTTCGTAGTATTCTGGAATATTGTAGTCTAGTATAGAACCCTTATTATCAGGTTTATATAGATAGAATAGAAATAGTGCAAAAATAATTCTTATATTACCTTTCCTATTACGACAACAAATACAATAATAGTAGCTTAAACTCAAACTCCAACCATTTAGAACATTATAAAATGACACCATTACAGACTCGTAGAAAGGTGACTGATGTAATGTTTATTTACAAATTGATACACGGTTTCCTATAATCTTCAGATTTTCTTCAAATAATACCCTTGAGTGTCCCACGTATAGGCAGTCGTTTATTTAACCGGCAAACTTTTCATCTACCATTAGCAAGAACTAACGTAGGCCATCATTGCCCTTTGTATCGCATGCTTTCCTTTTGTAAAAGTTAACGTTTCAAATTCGATATATTTTTTTATATTTCTTTGAACTCAACTAGAAAAATGATTTATTTAAATGTTAAATTTCATTTAATTTTTCTTTGTTTTAATAATAAGACTTTATCTTCTAATTTTAAACATGCTGTGTTCACATATGGGTTTAATGGGTTAATGGGTTGGCTCGCCCGGGGTAGTACCACCCTCTCACAGAAAACCGACGTGAAGTAACAGTGCTTGCATTGTTGCGTTTCGTTCGGTCAGTGAGAATGCCAGATACCCATCTTCCTTCCCCTCCTCTCTTCCCCACTCCCCCTTCTCCCAAACACAGGCTGGCAACGCACTTGCGACTCCTCTGGTGTTGCAAGTGTCTATGGACGGTGGTGATCACTTAACATCAGGTGACCCACCTGTTCGTTTGCCTCCTATGATATAAAAAAAAAAAAAAAAACATATAAAAGGGTTCGTGTCCATTTTTGTTAATTGAACTCAGTTTTGTGGACCTTAAATAAATAAATAAAAATAAAGAATGTTTATTTACTTTATTATTTGTTTCGCTTTCATGAATTAATTACTCAACTAATTACCAATGGCACACACTATACCAGGGGCACAGAAAAGAACATAGGATACTTTCCATCCAGAAGAGCAGTACCGTTCCCAAAGGATACGTCAAATCTAACATTTTCACGGACATAAGTTAGTTAAAATAATGTATTTAGTGAAGACGCAACAAAGCAATCGATACTTAAGATATAACATTCTATGTAAATGTATTAATTACTCCAAAAACTGTTTAATTCTAATCTAAAATTGCAATTAGTAAAGATTTTGCTTCTGATAATTTACTTTAAATTAAAATCCACCCACAAACGAGTAATCGTCGTGTTCCTGAGTGAAGCTTTGTTTTCTCTTTAATAAGCTACCGTATATTTGCATAACGGGCATCGAGAGCGACCTCTGACGGTCATCGGGGATTTACATGAATTAACGGATTTGCTGCTTTATTTTCAAATTAAGTTTTTAATTTAAAACACGAATGAATATATTATAGGGCAGTATAGTAGTAATATCTTAATAAATGTAGATAAGGAATCATAAATTAAGAGAAATAAAAAGTAGGTGTGTATTTACGACCACACGATAGAAGTGAATATTTCTGATTTGACTAAATGTATGCGGACAATATATGCACTTGAAATGATACTCTAATTATAGGTATACCATATATTTTTTAATTCTATTTCATAATTCGTAATAATAAAATTGTAATGATTGAAATAATGCACTTCATGTCAGATCTGATAACCACTAGTACCAAGTAAACCCGATTAGGCGTCACCGATCCGAGTGTGACGGTTTACTTTCGTTCACGTTTGATGAGAACGCAAAGTACAGCTGAGGAAGTTTCAAATCAAAATACCGACTATAACACCATTCATTTTACAGTCACAAATATCATACTTAAATATTAAATTGCCTTTTTTATATTATAGGAGGCAAACGAACAGGCAGGTCACCTGATGTTAAGTGATCACCATCGTCCATAGACACTTGCAACACCAGAAAAGTCGCAAGTGCGTTGCCAGCCTATGTTTGGGGGGAGACAGAGAGGGGATGGGAAGGGGGAAGGGGAGGTGTATCTCCGGCGCTCTCACTGACCGAACGAAACGCAACAATGCAGAAATTACTTCATGTCGGTTTTCTGTGGGTCGGGTGGTAGTACCCGGGCGAGCCGGCATATTTATACTGAAACCAGTAATAGTAGCTTCAGCGTGGCTCTACCACCTACAAAAATTCACTACCTACCCACCTAACCCACCTATTCACTTCCACGGATAAAGAAAATACCACAACACCTCATAATATTAAAATCCATCAAAATGCTTAAACTACGAGCCGTACGAAAGATAACACGGATCTATATATCATTAGCCCTATCATTAGCTCGAAAATCAGGCGATTTTTATGCAGTTGGGTAAAAATGTCGTGTCTAAGCTTCGATAAAAATATACAACAAACTATATTAGGTAGACACATCATATAATTCAGGGAAAATGCTTAAACACCATTCCTAGTTATATGAGGGTCCTCATAAAACACGCGCCATGTAATCAGCAATCTACGGTAAGTGATCTCATGCCGAAGACGAAATTGCCCGAATTTATCATCGTGACGTCGGAGTTTTCATAACAGAATTTTTCAAACTTTCTCTTTCAGGTGTTCGGGTGTCGATATGGGATCTTATTCTTAAATCTGTTCGACTTATATTTATATTACATGGTGAGATTATTAATGACGATGCGTTATTGCGTAAACTATTATTATCTATACATATAATAATAATATAAATCTAATGTGTCAGTACTTTATTCGATTTTTGTGAATAAAAATTATTGCATGTGTATAGGAATAAGTAATAGAATACATTTCAATCATTTTTAGAAACGTCTGTCCGTCTTTTTGTATGAACACGCATCACTGCTAAAGCAATGGGTTCACAATAAAACCTCAAATTATAAATCATAAAGCATATCTTCAGGAGTAACTTAGTCTTCGTTTCATTAAAATCGGTCTACTCTATCATAAGTTATTGTAAATTGAATGACGGCTCGAGTTAATTACGAGAGAGTAGTAATTTTTAACTAATTTGGTTGAACGCGCTAATCTCAGGAACTACTGGTCCAATTTAAAAAATTCTTTCAGTGTTAGATAACTCATTTGTCGAGGAAAACTATTGACTATATATCATCACGCTAAGACCAGTGGTAGCGTAGCACCAATTAAGAATGTTTCAAAATCGGTTTTTTCTTTCATTTGAGAGCTCCGCTGCGTGTTAGTGTTGGTCCAAGGTAACTATTCCACCCGGACGAAGTCGCGGGCAGAAGCTAGTACCTAATAAAAAGTAATGATATATTCTATTGAATAGGAAAGGAGTTTTGCAAAATAGATATTTTATATGTAGTCCGGTGAAGCTGTTAAGACCTTGCTAGGTCAGTAGCGTAGTCAGTACGATAAAAAAAAACATTAGAATATGTTTGAATAATATGTCTTTTACATTTAGTAGAAAAAACCTTACTAATAATCAAAATAAATAATCAGTCCAATATATGTTATATACAGCTTTTGTGAAACCAAACAGTAGCCGTTTATCTTTCCTTTTTAGATTACCTGATAATTCCATTTGGAGTGCTGTAAAAGTTTTAGCTGTTCACGAAACACACATAAATATGGATTTGTATACGTGCTTTATATTTATTTTTTATGTTTTAATTTCAATTATTTAATATATACATAAGTAATTTATCTTATATTTTTTTATTAATGCCTCTTTTCGTTCTAAAAACCAAATACATATATACCTATCATTAACAAATACAAAATACTTGTTTTTCATCAAAATTAAACATCGAACATTAATTAAATTGTAAAGTTAAAACATAAAAAAGGTAAACTTTAATCAAGTTTGCAAGTAGTTAGTATAATTGTCGAATTGTAGACGTTCAATTGCAGAGAAAAGTTTTCTCTGGAGAAAATAAATATCATGACAGTTTCGTGAATATATAGAACTTAAAAACGTGTTAAAAACAAAAAAAATCGAAGCCGTCATAAGGACTGACGTCAGAAGTAAAAACTCAAAACAATGGAATAACTGTTCTCTTTAAAATTTTGAAATTTATTTATTTATTAGGAAAACTAACAGCTATAATGTACAATACATAGTTATTAGAATAAAAAACATCAAGCCATTTATAAGTCTTCGCCGATATAAAACAGAATACAATCACTTGCATTATATGGTATTAGGTAAACATTATAATAAAAGAAGAAATTCAAGAATATTAACAGTCTATTACTATTTGCAATCGCCATAATTAAAGAACGTCCTTGTTAAAAACGTTATCGCTTTATTTACGGTAGTATTAAATAGGTCAAAATGAATTATAGTCTAAATTATTTAAACTAGCGGGCCCGGCGGACGTTGTCCCGCCCTGTTAATAAAACAATATACATATAACTCATGGAAAGCGTTCGGTAACGATGACGCGAATTCCATTAAATTTTCTCACACAAAAAGTTCTCAACGCGCCTAAAGAAGATTAAATTAGATTAAAATTGGCTTATAATACACAATAATTAGTTCGTATACACCAAAGTTCGAATCTTGTAACATTAATTTAGAAGGTGATAGAGCCACGCTGAAGCTATTACTGGTTTCAACATGAATAGGTCGGCTCGCCCGGGGTAGCAGAAAACCGACGTGAAGTAACAGTACTTGCATTGTTGCGTTCGTTCGGTCAGTGAGAGCGCCAGATAACCCACCTCCCCTCTCCCTCGCCCCTTCCCCACTCCCCCTCCCCAAACACAGGGTGGCAACGCACTTGTGACTTTTCTGGTGTTGCAAGTGTCTATGGACGATGGTGATCACTTAACATCAGGTGGCCCAACTGTTCGATGGCCTCCTATGATATAAAAAAATAAATAAATCTAGCTTTAACCCAGGATGGAATGTTGGTGTAACAACTATTATTTATTCTTGCAATATTCTTGGCAACAAACTAATAAATTTAAACTATCGGGTGGTTCAATATAGGTAGTTATAGTATAACTATGTTCAACTAGCTGATACCCGCGATTGAATCTGCATCTTTTATTTTTTTGTAGTATGATATAAAAATAGCCTCCTATGATATAAAAAAAAGTATATATTTTATGTACAGAGAGCACTACACCGCTTGCCCCATTTCTTTACGTCAAGAAAAGAAACATCGCTGATCGTGTAGTGTTATAAAAATCTTAATTTCTTAAAACTTTAATAACTTCATATTAATTACATCAAGCTATCGTTTCGTTATCCTAGACCAAGTGTCTAGGAATCATATCTAAAAAAATTGTAACCAATGTCTCCAGTAGCTTTCCCCCATTCACGCACAACAGCATACCTCTATCATTGTACTTATACTAGGTGAATGTTTAGACAGTAGCAATATTTATGGACGACACGTTGGACTCGATTCTCGTTCTAAATCAATTAAATAAATAGGTGCTTAATATTTCAACTAATTATCTAGAAACATACAAAAATTATACTCAATCCTCTAAGCGTCTATGTTAAAGCATCGTAATGACCGTCGTGTGTAATGAAAGTGAAGCCAACCAACTAACAAAAGATAACTTTTCGAAGTTTGAACAAATAAAAGGGTTTATTGTCCGTTTTATTTATTATCGAAAGTTATTAAACGGGTCGCCGCTCGCAGATTTTATCACCGGTCATTCAGCCTAGGTTTATTTAAGTTATTATCCATACTTTTGAAATTCTTAGAACAAATTTTACCTAAAGTTATCTTTGTTGTTTATTAGGATTTGTTTTGATGTTATTATTTTATGTGCTAAATGTGATCATGAAGTATCATATCCTAGAATACTGCTAGTATCTAACCTTTCACCTGGTATAGATAACAAATATTTATCGAATACTTTGATAGTAGGACCATTATTAAATGTAATATGCGGAAAGTTTAAACGTATGATACTTCAGGATAAATTTCTTCAATTTTTTAAGACGTATATATATTTTTATCCCTAACTTTAAATTAAGTTGTTCAATTACCGTCAATGGAAATATTTACAAATATTAATATCAATTTATGCTTTTATGTCTAAAGTTTTAATTAAATTATGAATTATAAATGTCCTTATCAGATAATCATATTTACATATACGAGTATATCTATGAGTTTGTTGCTATTATTTATAGAATCAAACAATACACACAGATCACTATCGTCAACGAAGAGATTATTTCACAAATAGTTTGAAGTTTTGAGGTGAATACAGAACTAGAAAGAGGTGATTCGAAATTAGAAAATCAAGGAAATGGATTTCAAAGATTATTTTTCGGTTCTTCTTGATTATATTATACCACAAAGTCGCTTTTCGTGTCTATCTGAATGTTATCTTAATTCTTCGAAACTATGCGACGGATTTTGATACGGTTTTCAGTATCATTTAAAGAAATTATTTATTTATATTCCTTATATATAAATTTCTTCTGTACGTGTGTATGTCACTGAACTCTTCCTAAACGGCTAGACCGATTTTGATGAAATTTTGTATGCGCGTTCGAGTGGATCCGAATGGTTTAGATTTACAATTGGACCCGGTAGGTGACGCAGCGGTTGAATTTTTTTTTAACGCATGACAAGGTCCGCCGTGACCCCTAGTTACATATATATTGTGATTATTATTCCAATAAAGTCCTAAGAAGAAGTTTTCAGGCTACACAATTGTGCATCTGAAAAATGCCTATAAAAATTCCACGATATTATATAACTATCTTCGAAGAATAACCCTCAACAATCATTTACATCTTTTATATTTTTAAAATTGTTACTTGAGACTTCATTTTGACAAGTACAGTGATAATTCATATCCAGTTAATACTCTAGCTACGTTGGACATTTAATATCGACTAAATGTGACCTTGACAACATATCATGTTAAAAGATATCACAAATGTAAAATTACGTGCAACAAAGAAGAATGGTTATTGTGAAGATTCTTGTATAGCTTTATGACTTCGGTGGATATTAAATATCTAAGTGGCAAAAAATTGATCTAAAGTTTCCATGCAAAGCCAGGATATATCGCTAGTCATGATAAGCATCATCATCATCAGACTGTAGGAGACTCATTGCAGGGTCATAGGCTTCTTCCCGGAGGAGAGTATGGGCATAATCACCACGCCAGCATACGACGTATTGGCACTTTTAAACCCCGGAAAATGTACAATTATTTGTTTTGCCACATACAGTAGTACTACAAGAACATTTATCAGTTTCGAGTTTCTTAATGATGGTTTCCTTCACCATCAGTCAATAGTGTTATTAATTTGAATTGGTATTTACGTAAATTCCAATAATTTCGTTGGTATTTAGCGAGGTTCAGACCTGCGAACATGGAATTAACATTCAACCGGCCAAATCACTCGACTACCACGACTTTTGACGACAGTCTCTGTAATTAAAGACTCCCAAATACTTGCCAAATTACTTCCTTTGTTTACCAAATATTAGTGGATTGTATACGATATGGTCTTTATATAAACAAGATTCTTTTCTCTATCACCTAGTCTTTACTCTTGGATCTAGATTAAAATAATGCGTATACAGCTAATTTATTAAAGTCCTGGTTAAAATGAATACGAAAAAATACTACAATATTATCTTATCATATATCAAGTCATTTATAAAATTAATTCAGTTTTACTGTTATTTCCTAAGAAGTCATATATAATATGAGGTTTTTATGGCCTCGCATTCAATTTGCGGCGGCTTTTGAAGGCATTAAGGTTTAAATTATAAGCTTCTTTTTATATAATTTTACGTGAAACATTGTGAAATTATATTTTAGTTAGAAAATTATGAATGCATTAATTGTGTGGTTTAAAAATATCCATATAATGTATATTTAGCACTCGGCCTTATATTTTATGATAAAATATTGTTGTCCTATTTTCAACGTTTTATTCTTCATAAGTTATCGTATTCACGTTATCTATACTAGTATATACTAATATTATAAAGAGGTAAAGTTTGTGACGTTGTGGGTTTGTGAGTTTGTGAGTTTGTGACGTTGTGGCGTTGTAAGGGGTAATCTCAGGAACTACTGGTCCGATTTGAATAATTCTTTCAGCGTTATATAGCTTATTCATCGAGAATAGTTATAGGCTATATATCATCACGCTAAGACCAATAGTAGCGGAGCACAGATGCGAAATGTTTCAAAATCGACATGTTTTTTTTTTGAGAGCTTCTGCTGTGTGTCAGCGTTAGCCCAGAGTAGTAACTATTACTACGTGGGCGAAGTCGAGGGCAGGGGCTATAATCTATATACTAATATTATAAAGAGGTAAAGTTTGTGAGTTTGTGACGTTGTAGAGGGTAATCTCAAGAACTACTAAACTGATTTTGAAAATTCTTTTACCAATATAAAGCCACGTTATTTATTAGTGTCATAGGCTACATATCATCACGCTAAGATCAATAGGAGCGGAGCAACAATGAAAAATGTTTTAAAATCGGGGTATTTTTTCCTTTTGAGAGCTTCCGCTGCTTCTTGCCCAAAATAACTATTCCACGCGTGCGAAGTCGCGGGCAGAAGTTATTAACTAATTATATTATCTATAATCTATACTAATATTATAAAGAAGTAAAGTTTGTGAGGTTGTAGGGGGTAATATCTGGGGAGTCGGAGAAAAATGGTCGAACGAAAACGTTTCTTACGAACGCTGCCTTAATTATGAGATATATATGTTTGAGTTCTAGAGAAAAGTTGTAACTTGATAATGCTTATTACCGCCCAACGAAGTGGGCACGGATTGGCTAGTATATATATGAACGAAGTAGACAAATTGATAGGTTGGTTCTTTGCCATAAATTTTGATATTATCATTCACTGGAAATGAAGTTTTACTATTAAATTACAACCGGAGAGATTTCCAGTATTTTAATAGTGAACGTACAGGAAATTAATTTATTACACATGGTCAGTGCCGTAGTCATTGAGAGCCAAACTTAAAGACGGTTTCAACAAGATTGGACACAGATTGTTCCCGTAAAGACTAAGGAATAACCGGTAAATTATATACATCTATGTTGTCGTTTCTAATGACAATATTCACCTAACTACTGAAGATATTGAAGGACAAGCTACGACCTCAACAACACCAGATGATCACAATGATTGTCGAGGCCCTGTGTTATATACGGAATGCAATCATAGCACGGGAGTACGAACGAAATCATGAACGTCTTCATAAATTTAAAAAGTGTTCTGCTAAACTACTTCCACGGGTTCGAACCCAAATAACTGGGTCGGAGTTTCCGGGGAAAGTAAACATTGTAATAAAACTATAGAAAGAAAGTAAGATATATTTATTCAATACATACAACACATACTTACAATATACATAAATAAAAAAACAAGAGAGACAAATGTTGCATATGGTGGAAAGGTCTTTGTCTCAGCACAAGCTGCAAGCTTCCATGTGGAAGCCATAGCACATTGGTAGGGATTTTTCTAATCCCCGCGTGGTCAGCTACCACACTCAAGTTAAATAAATCTGTCGCCAAGCCCTTGTTGCTGTGTTCCGGGTTCTGCATTCGAGACCCAGTCCCCTCTGGGTTAAGCGTGTTTACCATTAAACCACGTTGCTATTGAATATCAGATGAGATAGATCATATATAGAAGGACATTCACACAACACAATCGCATGCGCGAATGGGCAAATAATAATCCCCCATGTCTGTGCCCCTGTTCGTCCACCGCGCACCTGATTCGAACTAAGTCAAATTTACATAAGACACACCATTCGTTGTGAACTTAACATAATAACCATTCTATAATAGTGGAAAGAGATGATCAGTAGAAGCTTCAACCCTGAACCGGTCTCCACTCATATCTACTGCGAGAAGAATTTAAAAGTACTGAACAATACAATTAGTACAAATAAGTACTGAAACACCGTAAGGAAACGTGTAAGCTTAGAATGAAACGTAAAACAGTTGTTTAGCGGTAACAAACGGTTTATGAAACTAATCATAAAAGGAAAATATTATAACGTTGTAATAATGTAAGTAATAGTAAACTATTATACGTGGAAGCATACTAAAAAATTCCGAAATGAGTAAGAAGAAAATACTATAGCTGGCCAAAAATGAATTGATTGTTTCTCAAAATATTATTCTTCGGCTTTAATCATTTTCTTCATATGTTTAAGCTAATTTTCATAACATTTCCGATCCTCCATAAGACTTCGGAAATTTGTTTTTTATGCTTTTGTGATGCTCTGCGAGCCTCTTGTGATGTTCAAAATCGTTGGCAACGCAGATAATTCTTCATTTTTGAAAACTGGAGACTTTATGTTGAAAAAATAATAATATATAGGAGTTTCCGTTTTAGAAATGCATATGACTGTTTTTTATACGAGTTAAATCCATGGTAACGTAGACACGCAACATTTTGAAATGGTGCCACAATGTAGTAACAAACTCCATTTTTAAGCCAAAGAGTTCCAATTTCAAATTTCTTAATTCGTTTTTCAATATTCTTAATATTAGTGGCCAGTTCCGCAAAGTGTTGTGCGCTCCATGTAATAGTCGCCTTTCAGTTGTTTCTATTAGGAAATGTTTTATATCGTAAATGCATTACTCTAAATACATAAGTACATATTGGTAATTCTATCTATAACTTAATAATTAAATGGGATAAATAATATAAATCACAAACAAGACTTGTATAAAAAATTCAGTACTCTTTATAAACGACATATGAAAAACTCTGTACGTTCTAAGAAAACCTTATGAATAACCTTCAATCTTGCGCGGTAATAAAAATACTTTGGCAGACTCACTTTATGAATATCGGTTACGTAGGTACCACCGACTCGATGTTGCCTACATAACCGATGAGATATTACTGCTCTCTCGTATGTGGAAATTTCAATTGTGTGGGAAGGTCGAAAGTCAAGGTTAGCTATTATATTTCCACGAAAATTATAACCAGTCATTATAAATAAATATAACGGGTGATTAAATAATACACGTAATAAACTAATATAAAAGTCTACACAATACATTTTGGATGGTTTAGATCGATGATATTATAAGTAAAATTTAAGGAACGATCAATACACGACATGCTTTCATTAACGCTGACATGACACTGAGATAAGATTTGCTAATTAGCCGAGTTTTAACACGCTTATGAAGCTTATGACGTATTTAAAGCTTTTTACTTATAATATCTTTGGATTTAGATTCATTTTTGGAACCTGTAGATGGCGTAGCGATCTGATTCGAAGATTTCTTTTTCGCTTTCAAGGCAGGATAACGATAACGTCTGTCGTGCCCGCAACATAATATTATAAATACACAAGTAAATCTGTTTAACGCTCAACCAATTTTTATGAGTTTTGGTAGAGAGATAGATTGAACATTGAAAAATGAAGTGATCTACATTTTGTCGCGAAAACTTGAAGGGTTGAAATAGGGGATGAATGTTTTAATTATAATCTATACATATAACAAGAATGTAAATCTAGCGTGTCTGTACTTTTTAGATTTTTGTAAAAAAAAATATTACAGGTGTCTAGGAATAAGTAATAAAATACAATTCAACCATTTTTAGAAATGTGGGTCTGTCTATCTGTCTGTCTGTTTGTTTGAACATGCATCATTGCTAAAGTACTGTTTTCACGACAAAACCTCACCAAGAAAATCACAAAGCGTATCCTCGATTAACATTTAGCCTTAGTTTTATTAAAATCGGTTCACTCTACCAAAACTTATTGTAATTTTAATGACGACGCGACTTAAGTACGAGAGAAAAGTAGATAAGTAAATGGACTTAATACATTCAGATGCCTTTATTAAACATTGTTTTTTACATAAGGTTCCACGCGGACGAAGTCGCGGGCACAGCTAGTATATAATAATTCTGTCAGATTTCAGCACATTTTAATGCAGAAACATGTTTTCCTTTAAACTAATCTGATTTTGTCACATTGTTACATTATCTTTTGCCTGAAAAAGTTACGTGAAACCCCCTCTCCCCCCACGTGAGATTTAGTGAGATTCGGCTTAACGTAAAGGCTTAAAGTAAATGGACTTAATATATTCAAATGATTTTATTACTTACTATTTTTTTACATTAGGTTCCACGCGGACGGAGTCGCGGCCATAGCTAGTATTTAGTATAAAACTTTATTTCAGTTAATAGTATATCCGTATAACATGTAATATTAGCGTACAAATTCTTGAACTAGTGTTAATATTATTTAAGAGTTAACTTTATAAATATTTAATTAACTATATACACACCCCTACGTATATTAGTACAGCCCCATGGCTAACAAAATACCATCCAACCAACAAGCTAGTACACTCAAAAAGCTATTAGTACTACCTGGTGACGCCGCGGCGATGTCGACGTCACCGGGGGGCGTGTGCGGGGTTTCTATGCTAAATTTAAGTGGACTGTATTTGCGGGGGTGCTATATTTGATATTCAACTATTGCGATCAGCTACGAAGAGGGAGACAAGGGTAGGAAGGAAACTTGGCACATACCTCGCGGCGCTGCAGTTTCCACGTGGCTAGCCGGCTAGGTGATTCTCGTTTCTTTCCACTGGGTCTTCTCCCACACAACACTTATTGTTTATAATATATGTCGGCACGTATGTAGCGATGCGTTTATTTCTCACTCGACCATGCGAAAATTCAAAATGTTAGCATGCGGCGCGGTCACAACAATCTCGATGCGGTGCGCAAACAACACTACAGTAATGTAGCAGCAGTAGCGGCCGCGCGTCCATCACGCGCGGCGCGGGCAACAACACTGGTAGCAATGGTGGCGGCAGCATGGACGCGCTACCAAATATAAGTGCCATAGGAGAGGGAGCGGGGCTAGAAAATTAATTGGTCGGGCTTCAAAGTGGCGTGACCTGATCACAATGTGGGAATTTCAAATATACATAAAGCGGCGCAACCACTACCCCTGATATGGAACTAATCATATCTTTATTAGTTGGAGATATAAAAACTCATCACATATACACTTTTCTTAAAAAATAACAATATTTCTGCGTTTTCCACCAATTAAACTAAAATAGAGGATGATTATTATGAGGGTGATAGATACAATATGCCTACCAGTATATTCAGTTGCAACATTTTACTTAAAACAGAACGCTGTAGCTTAGAATAACAATGACTAAAAATAATGAAACTTTTGTATTGAAATCACAGTGACCATTTTTAAAGTAGGAAGAAGTAAAACTTCGTAATGTGGAAATTAAAATAGGAAGGGGTAGAAATTGATTTTTTGTGAAATCATATTGTTTCTTTAAGACAAACTTTATTAACATTGCTTACAATTCACAATTGATCGCATCTTTTAATTATTATTTTCGAGTGGAGAAATATTCAAATCTATAACATTTACAATGGGATTATGATAACTAAAGTAAGATACGAAATGTTTGATTATTTTTCTCGCTCTGTCTCTATCTGTTCCCCCTCCCCAGGAGCGTTGAACGTTTAACGCAACAGTGCTTTCATACCCCTTCCATGGTAGCGTTAAACGTTTAACGCAACCTTGTTGGAAGTCGCATTAGAAGTTTCACTTCAATAATCTATAACGAATGAAATCATTTAGTATCTGTAATTAAATATGAATATATTAGTTCTTTGTGATATCCATTTACTTATGATTATTTAGGTGCAATAAATATTTAGGTACAAACTAAATAAATATAACATTTATAATCTTTAATATGAGAAAGTTTAACAATAATTTTGTAGATCACGCAAGTTGAGCTGCGGGCACTGCTAGTTAAATATAGAATCGCTTCTTTACTTAGTTTCCAAGTCAGTCTTAATACGTTTCTAACTTTACATCTGTATATCTACCAATATAAAAAAAAATGATAGCGGTCTGTCTTTGATGCACACAGCATCAGTCAACAACTTTTGGATGGATTTCGATCTCTTTTTTTTTTTGTTTCGAGTCTTAGACATTTTCTCTTATCCAAAAAAACATTGTTATGACAGCTTAATTTAACATTAACTTAATGTTTTAAGTAATTATAATTTTTATAAGCACTTTTAAAGACTAAAAAGCAATTTGTAAACAAAATATAATTTTGCTTACAATTTTATTGTATGATTTTTTTACTGTGCACAAAAAAATATTGTTAGGATAGTAAAGAACGCAAATAAAGTCGTGGATATCAGCAAATTTTTAAATTTTTTTACCCGCGTTATATGAATTTTATAATATCAAAAGTCGATTGATCGCAAAGAAAATACAGCTTACTAACAACTATGATACAAATTGTAAACCTAACTTGAAAGGATTCAACAGAAATATTTCAGTCATTATCACAATTTTAGATCTATATGTAATGTAATGATACACATCGCATACAAAAGAAGGGCTAAAGGTAATCTTGTTTACAGTCGATGTACGCACTAAGCGTGTGTGACGACGGCGGTCAGCAGCAAATACTTCCAAACCAAAATCAATAATACCGTAACCAATGTAGGCCCTTATGAATTTCAAAGTTTCCACCGGTTCGGAAAAACAACCCAGTAATCAAAAACAACCAACGAGAAACTCAATCTGGTGTATCTTTTCATAATACATAATTTTACAAACATAGATATCTTACATTCGTTTTTGATGGATGCACAGAAAGGTGCATCATTTTCGGACGTCACCATCGTTAAAAACTAAACTTATTTTTCTTACCTTAAAAATAAATCTTGATTATTGAGAAGCATTACTGCCATTATATGACCTACACTACGAAACAGTGGCCTTCTTGTTAGAATTTCTAGCTAGTTTTTGTGTGTTTAAAACATCAGGTACCATTTTATTATTTCCCATGCACTTCATTTGCACAAAAATAACCAAAATATAGATTATGCAAAATGATACCGATATTATACAATATAGGGTTAACTAAAATAAGATTGTAAAGATGGATTGTAAAGATGGTGAAGGATCAATATTCCATCAATAACTAGCTATTCCTTCCATCAATAATAACTAGAGTGGAAGCAGTGTCTCGTTTACCTTCGGGTATTGGGGAGGGTATATCTCAATACGCTCTTCTCGCTTTCTTTCTTTCTTGTTGTTAAATAAAATGATAGACAAGGACAATATACAGGAACACCTGTAGTAATATTTTAATAATAGAGTTTTCTATGAAGAAGTAAAGAAATATTTTATAATTAAACCATTTATTCGTTTTCGTAAGACAAGAGAAATTCAAGATAAAGAACCTTCTAGAAATATCTAAGAGATATATATTTTTACACGAATTGTTTAAATATTAACTAACACTGTATATATACCAAGTGACTGTTTAAAGGTTAACACCATTCAATCGTAAGGTAGCTCATGGTCACATTTAACATATACAATAATAATATTAAAACAAATCATAATATACAACAAAGAGAAACTAACTTAAAGTTTGTTCTAAAACTTTCAAAAGTATAGGAACGATACTTTTACGCGTAAAAAATCACACCTAGTTTCAATGAACAAAATTCAAGGGGTGTTTTCAGGGTTAATCATTAAGGGAAGCGGGTCGCCAGCCGAGGTGCGGGACATGGCCCGGAGTCCGTGACAGGGCGTGATTCGTTTATTACACCAGTTCGTTCTTGCGTAAATCACCTGATGTTGAATGTATATCAGTTTTCCATTTCTCGACATAATCAGATCAAATATTAAGCACCTATTTTTTAAATTGATTTAAAACCAGAAGCAAGTAATGAGTAATCTATGAGAGTATTGCAACTGTTTAATCAGTCATGCTGTATACTTAGTCTGGCCATAAATACTGTTACAATTAATAATAAACAAAATATTACATTTGAATTTGAAATCTGTCATTCTTATGTGATTATTAATTGAGTTTTCTTATTTTGGCGCCAATATATTGTACAATATTTTGCGATATTCAAATGGAGTGGGGTGATAAAGAGAACCGAATCGCTGTGATTGCAGTACACAAAGTAGGTATGGAGCCAAATGCAATATTTAAAACTCTCCATACGTTTGTTATTAGTAAAATGTTTATGTACCGGGATATTAATAGGTACAATGAGACCTCCTCTGTTTGTGACAGAAAAAAATCTGGCCGTCCACGTAGTGTTCGCACGAAAAAAGTGGTCAAAGCGGTAAGGGAAAGAATTCGAAGAAATCCTGTCCGAAATCAAAAGATTTTATCTCGGGAGATGAAGATAGCACCTATAACCACGTCGCGTATTTTAAAAGATGGCTTAGGACTTGCAGCCTATAAGAGACGTACTGGTCATTTCTTAACTGATAATTTAAAAAAGAATAGGGTGGTAAAATCGAAACAACTACTGAAGCGGTACGCAAAGGGAGGTCACAGAAAAATTTTGTTTACGGATGAGAAACTTTTTACAATTGAGCAACATATAAACAAACAAAATGACCATATTTATGCTCATAGCTCCAAGAAAGCTTCCCAATTAGTCGACAGAGTGTAACGTGGGCACTATCCAACTTCAGTGATGGTTTGGTGGGGTGTTAGTTATGAAGGAGTGACTGAGCCATACTTTTGTGAGAAAGGTATCAAAACATCGGGACAAGTGTATCAAGATACCATTCTTGAGGAGGTAGTGAAGCCCCTTAATAGCACCATGTTCAATATCCAAGAATGGTCCTTCCAGCAAGACTCGGCGCCGGGTCATAAAGCTCGGTCTACGCAGTCTTGGTTGGAAACGAATGTTTAGGACTTCATCAGAGCTGAATACTGGCCGTCGTCTAGTCCCGATCTCAATCTGCTGGATTATGATTTATGGTCAGTTTTAGAGAGTACGGCTTGCTCTAAACGCCATGATAATTTGGAGTCCCTAAAACAATCCGTACGATTGGCAGTGAAGAATTTTCCCATGGAAAGAGTGCGTGCTTCTATTGATAACTGGTCTCAACGTTTAAAGGACTGTATTACAGCCAATGGAGACCACTTCGAATAAGCTTTTTATATTTTAAATTGTTTTATATTTATGTATTAAACTAACACACTGTAAAAGTAATAAATGTTATTTGCAATAGAAAATATTTTTTTCTTTGTTTCAGTATTTATGGCAAGACTAGGTAGTTGTACACTGTTGCTTGTAGTTTATCGCTCTGTTAGTTTATTGCGAATAGCTTCAAACCGTTGCAGCCCTATGGCGACATATCGACGGAAACAACATTGTAACAACGCTCTGACGTATTGTTCGTTACAGAATAAATTGTTTTCTGAAGAGACTTTAGCAAAAATGTTTATTACGAATTAACGTTATTGAAGTTGTTTGAAAAGAACTTCACTTTATTTCTCCAAAAATATCCGACTAGCAAAATTTGTGTTACGTTATTACGTTCATACAAAGTTACTCATTATAAGCGTGAAGTGTCAAAATGGACCTTTTTTGTGACGTTTGAAATCTATATTTCTATATTATATTATGTACAAATCGTATAAGAAGCTAAAAATTATAATTTTGAATGAAGGAAATTAACTATGTTTAACTTGTACAAAGTTACATTGCTTTATTTTTATTAAATCTCATAACGCGTATGAAATTGCGGGTTACTAATATTTACTATCTATTTCCAATTATTGAAGTTGTTTATTATTTAAGCGTGCACTTTCATTAAACATTTATAAAAACGATACGTAAATATCTAACACTAGCTTCAGCACGCGACTTCGTCCGCGTGGAATAGTTAGTTAGTTAGTAGAAAAGAACCCCGATTTTGAAACATTATTTATTGGTGCTACGTTTCTGTTGGTCTTAGCATGATGATATATTAGTCTTCCTCGATAAAGGAACTCTGTAATACTGAAAGAATTTTTTAAATCTCACCAGTAGTTCCTGAGATTACCCCCTTTTTTTTTTTTTTTTTTTTAACGTGGGGAAATCCCTTATGGATACCCACCCTCCCGGGGGAGAGAGTGGGTTATGTCCGACTCGCACGGACTAAAACCCCACGGTGTACCGACAGACCGTTGTGTGGGGGCGGCAAGGGATCGTTCCAGCTAATAACCTTGTAGAGCCGCCCCCACGGTCCGCCCGGCGGAAGGTGACCGCCGGGCTCCTACCTATAGAGGGACAGACCGGGTACACACCGGCTGCCCCCCCTCGTCCGCCGGACCTGTGCAATGAGGAGATGGGCCCCCCGGCCCATCCCCTCAGGTCCGGCTACGGTGGCGGGAGGAGTTGGGCGAAGCGCCGCCTCCTCCCGCCTGTCCTCCTTTGGCGGAGACGGCCACTTTGAGGATCTGCCTCGCGAGCCCTCTCCGCCTCCTCCTTCTGCGAGATAACCTCCTCGCAGAAGGAGGCCATCGCTCGCCAAGCCTGTTCGCTGCCGAGCATGGCCGAAACCACGCTCGGCAGCGATAAGTCCGTTCCCACCGCCGCCGCCAGAATGCGGCGCTGCTCCCCCCACGCAGCACACTCAGACAGAGTGTGCTGCGCGGTATCTTCGACAGCGCCGCACTCGTGGCAGGCGGCGGTCGGCTCCCTGCGTGCGATCCGGTGCAGGTACCACCCGAAACAACCGTGTCCGGTGAGTACCTGCACCAGTCGGAACGTCAGGGAGCCCACTTCCTCCCAATCCACACCCGCAGGACCGGGCGGACGGCGTCCACGGTAAATCGTCCGAACCGCTCGTCCGCCAGGTCCTGCTGCCACCTTTCCACGGCGTCCTCCCGCAGACGCCGTCTCTCCGCTTCTACCTCCCTGGGAGCCGGAGGCTCCCCCCTTCGTTTCCTCGCCGCCGTGAACTCGTACACGGCGGCGAGAACTCCTGCCTCCAGCTCCCAGGGCAGGGAGCCGGCGAGCGTAAAGGCCGCCGCCGAGGACACCGTGCGGTACGCCCGGATCGCCCTCAGTGCCACCGTGCGCTGCGCATTACGCAGCGCGCGCACGTTGGCGGCACCGAGGGCGTCGGCCCACACCGGTGCCCCGTAGGCGGCCATCGCCCGCACGACTCCCATGTAGAGTCGGCGGCACCCGGCGCCCGGCCCCCGTATGTTGGGGAGCAACCGGCCGAGTGCCGCCGCCGCCCCAGCAATTCGCGGTCCGAGCCCCGCAAAGTGGGGCTCGAACCGCCAGCGCCCGTCCAGGGTGAGGCCCAGATATTTCATCTGGGTCCCCACCCTGATCCGGGCGCCCTCCACCACTATGTGGGCCCCTGGTGGTGGCCCTCGCCGAGGCCCATGAAAGAGTAGGGCCTCGGTCTTTTCGAGGGCCACCCTGAGGCCCAACCTCCTTATGCGCCTGACCACGAGGGTTGTGGCCATCGTGGCCAGGCGCTCCACCTCCCTCCACTCCCCCCCCCCCGGGCTACGACTAGGGTGTCATCCGCGTAACATATGAGGCGTGCCCCATATGGGAGCACGCCGCGGAGCACCCAGTCGTAGCCCATGTTCCACAGGAGCGGCCCCAAGGCCGACCCCTGTGGAACCCCCCGCCTTGTGGCCCGTCGGACCATCCGCCCGTCGCCGTCGACATAGGATAGGGACTATGTCGGAGATCGGAGCGCCTCCCGTATGACACCATGCGGCAGGGTGTTGAAGGCGTTGGCGATGTCGAGTGACACCGCCAAAACCCTGTCCCCCTGGGAGGTCGCCTCTGTCGACAGCGACTTCAGGAGGCACAGGGCGTCCACTGTGGAACGCCCTGTCCGGAAGCCATATTGCGTGTCCGCCAGATTCGGCCCCACGCCCTCTAGGTGCTGGACGACCCGGGAGGAGATAATCCTCTCCAGCACCTTCCCGGCGTCGTCCAGCAGGACGAGGGGCCGATACGCGGACGCGCAGTCCGGAGGGCGGCCTGCCTTTGCCATGAGGCAGAGCCGCCCAAGCTTCCAGGGCTTCGGGAATTGCCCGACCAAAAGACACCGGTCGAACAGCTCCCGAAGCCACCCCCCTAATTGGCCCAAGGCGAGGCCGAGCACCCGACCCGGGACCCCATCAGGGCCGGGCACTCTTCGCCGGTTGAGGAGGCGCTCGACAGCCCTCCCCATCTCCTCCTCCGTTATCGGAGGGGGAGGACCGTCGAGCACCTCCTCGACTACCTCCCGAGGCGGAGGCATGGGAGGAGCTGATAGCATCGGAGGGTCGGGGAACAGTTCTCCCACGACCCTCGCTACCACCTCCGGCCGGAGGGTCTCCGTCGCCGGGGGCGCCCAGGATCGTAACTTCATTCGTACGATCCTGTACGGGCGCCCCCAAGGATCCCCCTCCAGCTGAATTACCCCCTACAACCTCACAAACTCACATACTTTATTTCTTTATAATATTAATATAGATAATAACGAAAAAAAAAAATAGAAATAAACGGTTAATCGCTAATAAAATGATTAGCAAGTGCGCGTACTACACGAGGCAAATCGTATTTTTGTGTTGACAATAAAAATCCTACGTGACTCGAAGAAGAAGACAATATTTGGGCCTTTTATTTACTTAATCTAACGTATCATACAAGCCTTGGTTTCTTTAGAATAGGTGTCAAAACTCTTTCGAATGGAAATTACGTTTCAGAAAACCCTTTTTATGTATACAACTACCTTCTGCCCGCGACTTCGTTTACGTAGAAAGTGAAAATATTTTTAAATAATACATAAGTTAACCCCGATTTCAAAACATTCTTCATCGGTGCTCCGCTCCTATTGGTCTAAGCGTGACGGTATATAGCCGATAACCTTTCTAAATAAATGAGCTATCTAACAACGAAAGAACTTTTCAATTCAGACTAGTAGTAGTTCATGAGATTACCCCCTACAACGTCATAAACTTTATGTTTTTGTATTAGATATAGCTGACCCGTGCCCACTTCGTTGGGCGGTAATAGGCATTATCAAGCTACAACTTTTTTCTAGAACTCAATCATATATCTCTCATCGTTAAGGCAGCGTTCGTAAGAAACATTTTCGTTCGACCATTTTTTCTTCGGCTCCCACGATATTACCCCTACAACCTCACAAACTTTACCTCTTTATAATATAACTAGCCGACCCGTACCCACTTCGTTGGGCGGTAATAGGCATTATCAAGCTACAACTTTTCTCAAGAACTCAATCATATATATCTCATAATTAAGGCAGCGTTGGTAAGAAACCTTTTCGTTCTACCATTTTTCTCCGACTCCCCAGATATTACCCCCTACAACCTCACAAACTTTACCTCTTTATAATATTAGTATAGATTATAGATAATATAATTAGTTAATAGCTTCTGCCCGCCACTTTGCACGCGTGGAATAGTTATTTTGAGCTAAGACGCAGCAGAAGCTCTCAAAAGGAAAAAATACCCCGATTTTAAAACATTTTTCATTGTTGCTCCGCTCCTGTTGGTCTAAGCGTGATGATATGTAGCCTATGACACTCATAAATAACGTGGCTTTCTATTGGTAAAAAGAATTTCAAAATCGGTTTAGTACTTCCTGAGATTACCCCCTACAACGTCACAAACTCACAAACTTTACCTCTTTATAATATTAGTATAGATATAGTGTCTAAGAAGTGAAATTAAAATTGATTCTAAATTAAAATTAAAACCTATTCGGTAGCTTTTGCGTGATAGGCACACAACGAAAGTCTTCGCTTATTTCAAGATTCATAATATCTACATCATTTATTCTTAAACGACTAATGACCTCAACCCATCCATTTATCCAAGATGAAGGGTCTCTGTCAGTATTCTATTGTTAAAAAACCCATCTTATTCCAATACAGCCCAAAGATTTTCAATTCACGTTTACTCGTCATTGTCGTCTTTTTAAATGAAAAAAAAAAATCGTTTCGTCTATCTACGCTGACGAATGTCCCTTCGTTATTTATCGGAGGATAAACATCTGAGCTTGACTTTTTAATAAGAATGAAATTACTTTAGATGAGGTAAGTCACATCTGCGTTTGACTTTATAATTTAAATGGTATGACTTGAAAATGAGGTAGGTCAAAGTAAATATAGGCATTCAATATACGGACAAACGTACAACTGTGAAATCTGATGCAAAAAAGGCGTTGCGAGATTGAAAAAACATCTGCAAGATTTAACTGGGCTCTAACATTCTTGCCAATATTCCGGTAAGAACAATGTATTGACAACTAGAAAGAAAATATTTCACGCATCACTAGTTATATTGTGTATTAATATAAATCACGTATCACACCAGTTACGTGCATCTAAAATACCTGTTACATTTCACAGGAACGTACTACAAATTCGCGTATTGCAAATCGCAGAATTTCATCTTGTGATGACAAACTGATGCATAGAGAAGAGATAAAAGAATAAGGTTGCAGTGATAAATTCGGTTACAGGATAATATATATTTGCTACCTATTATTTTCAACAACATGAGACTTTGCTTTCTTAATTTTTTTCATATATAATCTCAAATTACTCAGTAAGGAAAATTTTTATTACACTTACAATCTAATTGTACCCCTATGTCACCGCTGATCAGTAATATTATTAATCGTTAGAAGCAAAATATCACTAGTCGTGATATATTACCCAAAATATCACTAGTCGTGATATATTACCCAAAATATAACAGTGACTAAAATAACTTCTAATTATATTATAGTGACAAATATTTTCTAATTGCAATATATACTCGCATATAAGCCGATTCTACGCAATACTCAAGAGTAGCTTGTGCGTATTTTACTAATGTTGAAAAATCTATTTTAGGTTGATGATAAATAGCTATAGGTTATAATTAACATTTAACATCAGATGAAGAGCGTACCTGTCAACTATATTAGGCTGTGGCAAAATCATCAATTTTTTTTACAAAATTGTCACTGCAATATCTTCGTGGTAGTAAAAAAAGTGATAACGGGAGCTCTTAATATTAATATTTAGTGTACTGGGGATTTATATTTTATATTTAAATTACACAGACCTAATAAACGGATTTTAATAAGCGATATATGTGGTTATACGAATTGATCGCTCTACAAAAGATGTCTCTTATTATTTTTCGATAAACCGACTCGTTTAAAAGTTATTCAATCTTAGCGCATTGATTGGCAGACCAATAGACCGCTATAGTTCTACACGTAAAACCCAGAGCGGTCTTAAAACAAGTGCCGGCTGCTAGAGTAAACATGATTGAGATTCACATGGTTGAAGAACTCGACATAGTAGTAATTTATGACGAATGGTGATTCACATTCATAATTGAGATACATTGAGCAGTACCTACTCTTCAGGTCTCTTGAGGTCGCGATGATCTAGTGGTTTTACCGGCGGTATATCAATTCGAACGCAGGCTCGAACCCCGACAGGTACTAACATTTTTTCCGGAATTCGCGTATATTTAAATTGGAAACACTGTCGGCGGACGGTGAAGAAAAACATCGTGAGGAAACCTGAACCTCAGAAATGTTTTTGTAACGTCACTGTGTGTGGGGAAACATAGATCTGTGGATCTCTTAGAGTTTGAAATCGCCAATACGCCGTGGGCTTGCATGGTGATTATGCTCATACCTTCCTTTAACAAGAGGCCTATGGCACAGCAGCGGGTGTCTTACAGTATGATGGTGATAATGTTAAGTACTCTTCACGTCTACATTTGGAATTAAGACTTTTATTTAAAACTCTGCTACGAAATTCTGAAAAATCGTTACGTTCGTACGTGTTAAAACTTAGACCGGCATAATCTTACTGTTTGTGAGCAGATAAAGGTGGCTCACAATTATTGTAGGCAAATTAGCTTTCCATACTATTTTAGATTGCATAGGTAATATCCACGTTACATGCAAATATATATACGAAAGGTAATTCAATAATATTACCATTTTGGCACCGGTTTAACACTTAAGAAAATCACAGAACAAAAATATAAAACTCACCACGCAGTCGAAAAACATTCAAACGTTATTATTACGTATAATTTCACATATTTCTTTTGCAAGTAACATTCTGCCGAAACGTTTGTGAACATATTACTGCGAATTGGTTCTAGATTTACTTTTCCTTTATGGTTTTTTTTTTCAGCCTTCCATTTACCTTTTTCTTCACACAAATAATGTGTATGTTTATTTTATGTTTGGAAACGAAATCTTGCTAATAAAAGTATATCTCTTATATAAAACAAAATATAAACGTTATTAGTAATCAAATCTATATTAAATACAATTTATTTGTCATACAGATGGTTGATGGTTCAAGTGTAAAGTATCCAACGATATAATCGTATATTTGGAATGAAGTCCCTTAACGCGGCTTGCCGGAGGAGTTTACCGATAGAAATCCGCACGTAAGAACAGAGCAATATGCTTCTGCGTGTGACTTTTCCTATGTTTTCTGCCTCTTTGTATAGGAGTGTACGTGCGAGTATGGAAATCCAAACAGACGGACATCGTCCACTACTGATTATATATAACCTCAATGCTGAACGCCTGGAAAAATCGTTGAAACTTTTTGTTACTTGTTTTCGTTTTATTTGTTTAGTATTTATAAAGAATTCAATATATTATAATTAAAATTTAAAAAAATATATTTTTTGAAATATCTAGCTTTTTAACAAAAAATATAGCTTTTTGATTGAATTTCTTACTTTACTTAAATTTAAAAAATTATATCTATAATATAAAAATGAATCGCAAAATGTGTTGGTAAGCGCATAACTCATCAACGCCTGGACCAATTTTGCCAATTCTTTTTTTTAAATGTTCGTTGAAGTCCAAGGATGGTTTTTACGGCGAGAAAAATTCGAATAATTGCCGGGAAAACCCTAAAATCAGCCCTTTTCTTTTTCCCATACAAACGTTTTCTAACTAAAATGTAGAATCAATTTGAACTTTATTGCTATTCATTAAAGTTCATATTAAATTACAAGCTTTCACTGTCGTCCAAGCAATATAGGTGTGTTCCTGACACCAAAGAGTCAATTTGCACTTTAATACCGCTGCACAAAGTTCAAATTCAATCATATCTATCAAAACAGTGTGCGTGCGCGCGTTGGAACGATCTAATGTCGCGTTCCGAAACTCAACAAAAGTGATAATATCGCGAACCCGACCAAATTGAATAGTCACAAATGTAAGAGTTATTGATCATTAGTACCGATTTGGTCGGCTTCACGATATTATTTCTTTTGTTTTAGTTTCGGCACGCGACATAAAATGCATCAGCTTTCACGTCATTACATCAGTCAAACACAAACCGCGTTACCAAAAGTGTTTTATTATTATTAATTTAATATCCCTATCTGTGCAAAATTATTTAAATACATACTAATATTATGTAAATGACATGAACAACGAATAAAATAAAAAATATCGGAAAATGAAAACTTTACACACATACAACATTGGTATGGCTTAAAGGACGTGACTCCAAGGCATATCTTTCTGTCCCTGTGAACACGCATCACGCTGAAAGTACTGAACCGATTTTAACGAAACTTGACACAGTAATAACTAATATTACAAGGTTACATTTAGGATACTTTTTGTCCCATAAAACGCAAGGGGCTCTCCAGGATAACGAAAGACAAAAAATTGTAGTTAATGTAACTAGACTTTTTTGCGACACCTTAGTACAAGAGCCAGAAACGTTGGAAGAACGAGAATTTTAGAAAAGCTGGTTCTTTAATATGAAGATATATTATGGCCTTCCAAACAGGATTCAGGATACCTGGCAACCGGTTAACGTTGTGTTTTTTAATGCGCATTACACCTTTACAGATCAAAATTTATATTTATAAATAATTTAAGGAAAAAAATTTTTCGGTAATTTTTTAAGGCTATTAAAAAGATGAATTTATCACTGCCAGACAATTTTGTTATTGACAATAATGTGCCCAATGAATGATATTCTTTATAAATAAAATTATTCATTTCAAACCACTTTATTTTTTCCATTACAAAGAACATATTTCATTTTATTAACCATTATGATATTGAGATTTCACCGTAAACAGTGAAAAACAATGATATACGTAGACATATGACTTGAGACTGACGTCATCTTGAATACATGCATCTATAACAAGCGCTTCCACAATTATCGCTATCTTTATTGCGCTAAGCTATCGCTATAGCTAAGTTATTCTATAAATATTATTTTTAATTTACCCTCTTTTATGTCTAAATAAAATAATATTAAAATTACAGCAATCTTAACATACTTTTCACTACATTTACAAAAAATAGCTTCAAGCACATTATTGTTAATAACAAAAATGTCTGGCAATAATAATTTCATGTTTTAGTAGCATTTCAAAGTTAGTGAAAAACAAAACATTCTAAAATGAAACCGTTCCTAGCTCTTAGACGAATGGTTACAGGCAAGTGACAGTTGACTCGACGACGCGATGCGATGCGTCATATCTTTTTTTTATAATTTTTTCAATACAATGGAGTATGAAAAAGTTTTAATACAAGTTGAAGATTGTTATGATAAAGTGGTAGAGATGATTTTTTAATTTTATTTTTACGTATTGTGGATGTGTAGAATGGGTACACCTATGTACCATAGGTTAGGTGTCGTTATCAATTCTTTCTCTAGAAAGACAGAGAGAGAGAGAGAGACTGTATATGATATATACACAAATAAAATTTTCATTTCAATAGCAAACCTACTCAAGGATTACCTATTGGTGTATTAACTTTTATTAACTTGATTCAGTTCATTCAGTGTTTAATTTATCATTATTCTTTATATATAAAAATCAATATTTGTATGTTTGTCCTCTGTGCATGCCAAACTACTGATCAGATTGTGATAATAATTTAGGAGGATATTCTGGGGATTCCCGAGAAGGTTTCTGTATCAAAAAATCTATATATATATATAAACGTTTTTTTTAAATATATTAATGAAATTGTTTGCCTTAAAGCAAAAAAGGGCTTTTTCTTCTTATTGAAACTTTTTACAATACATTTGATATTGTTTTGACATGTTTGACATATTTCAATGAAACATCAGTTATCACAATTAATCAATTCCATTTGTATCAATGTAATTTTTTAGGAATTTATGTAGTTCTGGCATGGATACGAGGACATAGTGTGATCCAGGGTAATGAAGCTGCTGGTGTTATCGCTAAAGAAGCTGGCTATTGGATACCAGACTGGATATTGCTATCATTATAAAACCTATGTTCAGGATTTATCCTCCCCAAACAAGACTGATTTGTTACTGTCATGGAACTCAAACTGGAATGTATTCTACCAAATCAAAGGCAAATCTTATGTTTCCATTTAGGATACCATTCCTGATAAGCCATGGGTTTATAAATTTCTTAGCTGTTGTAAGTTTGCTGCGTCTACTATCTGTAGATTGAGTGCTCTCCAGTGCATCTTGCAAAGTTCAGAATCAGCAACAAATCAATATGTGTATAGGGGTCGGATGAAGGCACTCTAGAACACATTTTTTCGATTACCCCAATTTAGTATTTCATTGTATGATATTTTACCTATCAATATACTACGTCCGTCTGATTTTAACAAAGGCACAAAGGCATGTATTTTCTCATTTTGTCAATACTCTAATTTCATGTGTTTTAACAAAATTAAACTTCAACATAACACAATAACAAACATTAATTATTATGTAAATATATATTTATTTAAGGCCTGATGTCTGTAGTGTTGTGTTTGTCTTTGTGTATCTCAGTGGTATAATCTGGAAGAACTAAATTATATAATAAAAATTTAATATTATCTATAAAGTGACTCTCCCATGACTAATTTGACAATTGTAGAATTCATATCCATGAAATTCCAATACTAAAAAGTTAAAATTTGTGAGTTTGGATGTTCGGGGTTATCCTGACACTACTGATCCGATTTTGAAAATTATTTCACTGTTAGAAAGGTATATTAGATTATTTTTTATTTAGGGAAATATATATTATATGGTAAATGGGGCGTGGAGGTGAGGGTCAAAGGAGTGACCCAGTGGATATCGGGAAGACATTTCTTGCCAATATATATAGTGTAGTTGCGAGTCACAATTGGACCCGGTAAATTTCGCTACAATCCGGTTTTAGCTTTTTTCAAGATTTTTGGCGTTTGGAAATAAAATTGGAACCGGTAATAACCTGTTTGGTGCAGACGAAGTTGCACGGGTCAGCTAGTCTATAATATAAAAATGAATCGCAAAATGTGTTGGTAAGCGCATAACTCATCAACGCCTGGACCAATTTTGCCAATTCTTTTTTTTAAATGTTCGTTGAAGTCCAAGGATGGTTTTTACGGCGAGAAAAATTCGAATAATTGCCGGGAAAACCCTAAAATCAGCCCTTTTCTTTTTCCCATACAAACGTTTTCTAACTAAAATGTAGAATCAATTTGAACTTTATTGCTATTCATTAAAGTTCATATTAAATTACAAGCTTTCACTGTCGTCCAAGCAATAAAGGTGTGTTCCTGACACCAAAGAGTCAATTTGCACTTTAATACCGCTGCACAAAGTTCAAATTCAATCATATCTATCAAAACAGTGTGCGTGCGCGCGTTGGAACGATCTAATGTCGCGTTCCGAAACTCAACAAAAGTGATAATATCGCGAACCCGACCAAATTGAATAGTCACAAATGTAAGAGTTATTGATCATTAGTACCGATTTGGTCGGCTTCACGATATTATTTCTTTTGTTTTAGTTTCGGCACGCGACATAAAATGCATCAGCTTTCACGTCATTACATCAGTCAAACACAAACCGCGTTACCAAAAGTGTTTTATTATTATTAATTTAATATCCCTATCTGTGCAAAATTATTTAAATACATACTAATATTATGTAAATGACATGAACAACGAATAAAATAAAAAATATCGGAAAATGAAAACTTTACACACATACAACATTGGTATGGCTTAAAGGACGTGACTCCAAGGCATATCTTTCTGTCCCTGTGAACACGCATCACGCTGAAAGTACTGAACCGATTTTAACGAAACTTGACACAGTAATAACTAATATTACAAGGTTACATTTAGGATACTTTTTGTCCCATAAAACGCAAGGGGCTCTCCAGGATAACGAAAGACAAAAAATTGTAGTTAATGTAACTAGACTTTTTTGCGACACCTTAGTACAAGAGCCAGAAACGTTGGAAGAACGAGAATTTTAGAAAAGCTGGTTCTTTAATATGAAGATATATTATGGCCTTCCAAACAGGATTCAGGATACCTGGCAACCGGTTAACGTTGTGTTTTTTAATGCGCATTACACCTTTACAGATCAAAATTTATATTTATAAATAATTTAAGGAAAAAAATTTTTCGGTAATTTTTTAAGGCTATTAAAAAGATGAATTTATCACTGCCAGACAATTTTGTTATTGACAATAATGTGCCCAATGAATGATATTCTTTATAAATAAAATTATTCATTTCAAACCACTTTATTTTTTCCATTACAAAGAACATATTTCATTTTATTAACCATTATGATATTGAGATTTCACCGTAAACAGTGAAAAACAATGATATACGTAGACATATGACTTGAGACTGACGTCATCTTGAATACATGCATCTATAACAAGCGCTTCCACAATTATCGCTATCTTTATTGCGCTAAGCTATCGCTATAGCTAAGTTATTCTATAAATATTATTTTTAATTTACCCTCTTTTATGTCTAAATAAAATAATATTAAAATTACAGCAATCTTAACATACTTTTCACTACATTTACAAAAAATAGCTTCAAGCACATTATTGTTAATAACAAAAATGTCTGGCAATAATAATTTCATGTTTTAGTAGCATTTCAAAGTTAGTGAAAAACAAAACATTCTAAAATGAAACCGTTCCTAGCTCTTAGACGAATGGTTACAGGCAAGTGACAGTTGACTCGACGACGCGATGCGATGCGTCATATCTTTTTTTTATAATTTTTTCAATACAATGGAGTATGAAAAAGTTTTAATACAAGTTGAAGATTGTTATGATAAAGTGGTAGAGATGATTTTTTAATTTTATTTTTACGTATTGTGGATGTGTAGAATGGGTACACCTATGTACCATAGGTTAGGTGTCGTTATCAATTCTTTCTCTAGAAAGACAGAGAGAGAGAGAGAGAGAGAGAGACTGTATATGATATATACACAAATAAAATTTTCATTTCAATAGCAAACCTACTCAAGGATTACCTATTGGTGTATTAACTTTTATTAACTTGATTCAGTTCATTCAGTGTTTAATTTATCATTATTCTTTATATATAAAAATCAATATTTGTATGTTTGTCCTCTGTGCATGCCAAACTACTGATCAGATTGTGATAATAATTTAGGAGGATATTCTGGGGATTCCCGAGAAGGTTTCTGTATCAAAAAATCTATATATATATATAAACGTTTTTTTTAAATATATTAATGAAATTGTTTGCCTTAAAGCAAAAAAGGGCTTTTTCTTCTTATTGAAACTTTTTACAATACATTTGATATTGTTTTGACATGTTTGACATATTTCAATGAAACATCAGTTATCACAATTAATCAATTCCATTTGTATCAATGTAATTTTTTAGGAATTTATGTAGTTCTGGCATGGATACGAGGACATAGTGTGATCCAGGGTAATGAAGCTGCTGGTGTTATCGCTAAAGAAGCTGGCTATTGGATACCAGACTGGATATTGCTATCATTATAAAACCTATGTTCAGGATTTATCCTCCCCAAACAAGACTGATTTGTTACTGTCATGGAACTCAAACTGGAATGTATTCTACCAAATCAAAGGCAAATCTTATGTTTCCATTTAGGATACCATTCCTGATAAGCCATGGGTTTATAAATTTCTTAGCTGTTGTAAGTTTGCTGCGTCTACTATCTGTAGATTGAGTGCTCTCCAGTGCATCTTGCAAAGTTCAGAATCAGCAACAAATCAATATGTGTATAGGGGTCGGATGAAGGCACTCTAGAACACATTTTTTCGATTACCCCAATTTAGTATTTCATTGTATGATATTTTACCTATCAATATACTACGTCCGTCTGATTTTAACAAAGGCACAAAGGCATGTATTTTCTCATTTTGTCAATACTCTAATTTCATGTGTTTTAACAAAATTAAACTTCAACATAACACAATAACAAACATTAATTATTATGTAAATATATATTTATTTAAGGCCTGATGTCTGTAGTGTTGTGTTTGTCTTTGTGTATCTCAGTGGTATAATCTGGAAGAACTAAATTATATAATAAAAATTTAATATTATCTATAAAGTGACTCTCCCATGACTAATTTGACAATTGTAGAATTCATATCCATGAAATTCCAATACTAAAAAGTTAAAATTTGTGAGTTTGGATGTTCGGGGTTATCCTGATACTACTGATCCGATTTTGAAAATTATTTCACTGTTAGAAAGGTATATTAGATTATTTTTTATTTAGGGAAATATATATTATATGGTAAATGGGGCGTGGAGGTGAGGGTCAAAGGAGTGACCCAGTGGATATCGGGAAGACATTTCTTGCCAATATATATAGTGTAGTTGCGAGTCACAATTGGACCCGGTAAATTTCGCTACAATCCGGTTTTAGCTTTTTTCAAGATTTTTGGCGTTTGGAAATAAAATTGGAACCGGTAATAACCTGTTTGGTGCAGACGAAGTTGCACGGGTCAGCTAGTACTTAAATAAAAATGTATAGATTATAAAAAGAGAGAGAGTCGTGTGGATGGACTATAATACTTTTTCCTTAAGTGACAAAAATATGTAAGTAAAAACAATCTAAATTTCCATATAGTACATTCACAATTGATGAAAACGAATAAAGAAATTAATTGCTGACCACATACATTATTTTTTAAACTTCTTGAATTATAATACACCGTCTATAACACATTTAAATGTAAATACATTTATTCTAGAACACTATAAATAACAGGAACCTGAGAAATAAAATTATACGACAGCAATCGAAAACTTAATTACTTGGCCCGAGTTTCTTAGAGATGTCTCTCCGTTGCATTTCAGTGTAAATCTTAATATTTAGTCGAGATTAATTCAACGCCGATTTAAATAATATTCTGGAAGTGATTTATTTCAGTTTTATTTACTACTAGCCGACCCGTGCCTACTTTGTTGGGCGGTAATAGGCTTTATCAAGCTACAACTTTTCTCTAGAAGTCAATAATATATATCTCATAATAAAGGCAGCGTTCGTAAGAAACGTTTTCGTTCGACCATTTTTCTCCAACTCCCCAGATATTATCCCCTATAACCTCACAAACTTTACCTCTTTATAATATTAGTATAGATTATAGATAATATAATTAGTTAATAGCTTCTGTCCGCGACTTCACACGCGTAGAATAGTTATTTTAGGCTAAGACGCAGCGGAAGCTCTCAAAAGGAAAAAAAGCCCCGATTTTAAAACATTTTTCCTTGTAGCTCCGCTCATATTGCCCTTAGCGTGATGATATATAGCCTATGACACTCACAAGTAACGTGGCTTTATATTGGTAAAAGAAATTGGTTTAGTAGTTCCTGAGATTACCCCCTACAACGTCACAAACTTTACCTCTTTATAATATAAGTATATAGATTATAGCCCCTGCCCGCGACTTCGTCCGCGTAGTAATAGTTCTCTGGGCTAATTCTGACACACAGCAGAAGCTCTAAAAAAAAATCATCTCGATTTTGAAACATTTTTCATCTGTGCTCCGCTCCTACTGGCCTTAGCGTGATGATATATAGCCTATAACCATTCTCGATGAATAAGCTATATAACACTGAAAGAATTATTCAAATCGGACTAGTAGTTCTTGAGATTACCCCTTACAACGCCACAACGTCACATACTCACAAACCCACAAACTCACGTCACAAACTTTACCTCTTTATTATAATATTAGTATAGATAAATAATGACAAATGTGATAAAATAGCAGACGCCTGTGACTTCGTTTGTTTTTTGTCTTTATTAGTTACGATATCATATCTTTATGTAACTCTAACCGCTTATCCAGCTCACATCGAAATAAGATTTTTTTTATTTATATTTTAGTCAGTTTAAACAATATTTTTATAAATTGCAACGTATGTACTATTCTGATGTATAAACCGTCCTAACTCATATTATTAATATGAAAGTGTGTTTGTGTATTTGTTATGCTTTCACACCTTACACTAGCGGCACGCTATGATGGCCGTTTTGACGTTTGTCCACTCATGAAGTTCCGTATAAATTAACAACTACATTTTAAGAAGCAAATGGTTGTCCTTTATTTGCAATCGACGTGCTGTTACTCCTAAAATTAATTAAATGTATAACTTTAGGACAGAAAAGTATTGCAGATTTTTAAATTACATACCATAAATTACCATATATCTACTTAACTACTACTATATCTAACTGCATACAATGTGGTCTCGCGAATAAATATGATCACGGTTTTACTACCATAAAATAGTGCCGTGTGACAGAATTCTTAAATGATTATAATTATTATTGTACTTATTTACAACAGCACTCGGTTGATATTTTTCAATATTTGAAATTAGGGGCCGTTTAAGTATTGCGTAAACAGAATTTTTGTACTTTCTGATCCCACCCCTGGGTAGTAAAAGTAAGTAATGTACTTCCACCCACGCTTAGGTAAACGTTTCTATAAGTATTCTTAATTTATTCTGGTTTCTTTATTGATTCATGGGCAGCTGTTAACATATCTCGAAATAAGGAATTTGTAATCTGTAGCGGAATTAACTTATAGTGGTTCGGTACTAGGAGTCTAGAACGATGGTAGCCCGGTTGATTAGACCGCGATTCTCACATATCATTCAGATTTCCCCGTCCCTCGTGTCATGAAAAATAAGCAAATCGAAAACTCCACCCTACGTTTTAGGCCCTTATATATTTATGTCTGATATCATTACATACTATAAAACAAGGTCCTCTGCCACGTCTGTCTGTTCGCGTTAAACTAAAAAAAAACTGAACGGATTTTCATACGATTTTCACCAGTAGATAAAGTGATTCATGAGGTAGGAATATAATTTGTCAAGGTTTTTTTATTATCAGGGCGGGACAACGTCCGCCGGGACCGCTAGTATGATTATATATATATAGGATAGCTGGCCAGCACAACTAACACTTCAAAAAAACTTGGGTCAATGTTTAATGCAAAACAAAGCAGCTTTTGGCCATTTTTTTTTCAAAGTCAAATCGATATTTTATGTCAATATCGTTATATGCCCAAACGGCCATCATAGCGTGCCGCTATTATAATTACTAAACTAATCATCCCGAAAATTTATATAAGGTTTTACAAATTATTTCCAAAGTCAAGATATGTTCAGGAATTTTTGTGTGAAAAGGTATTAAACATTCAGCTGGCACCATGATCATCATGCGCGCACAGCGCAAACCTATACCATTTTATTTATGTAATAATTTTATTAATACAATCAGTTTGTTTGTCACCTCGTTTATTTCATTATTTTTGCTAATATTTTTTCATATCCCAAAGAACCATCAATAGAATAAACTTACAAGGATATCACTTATGAATACACTGTTGAATTGTTAACATTTTAAATGAAAGTATGTCAGATATTTTAGTTCGCAAAAATAATCATCCACACCACCTGGATGAGTGGAGGTCTTCCACGGTGAGGTTTTCAAGGTCGTTTCTACCTCGTACTTCAACCTTGTGGAATCGACTCCCAGCGGCGGTATTTCCAAACAATTATGAAATGCAAACCTTCAAGATACGAGCGTATACTTCTATAAAAGGCCGGCAACGCACTTGTGACTCCCCTGGTGTTGCTAGTATCTATGGACGGCGGTGATCACTTACCATCGGGTGACCCATCTGTTCGTTTGCCTCCTATAATATATAAAAAAAAAAAAATACTGTTTTGCAAGTACGGACTTTATAATTAGTAATATGATCATTTCTAGTACAAAATTATTAGTATATCTTTAATCAAGCTCTGTTGAGATGAGGACTCTAAGTAATTCACGTAGAAACTCGTCGCATCGTTGCCTACTCACCCTTTGATAGTTCTTTAAATTCTTTGTTCTTTTGTTATTCTCTATCCTGTTTATGTGTGATTAGAAATTGCAAGAACAACAATAATAGAATATTTGCCCAAGCTTACATAATAGTCGGATTTCATTTTTTTTTATGTCTAAAGGAGGCAAACGAACAGATGCGTCACTTGATGTTAAGTGATCACCATCGTCCATACACTAGCAACACCAGGAGAGTCGCAAGTGCGTTGACAGCCTGTGTATGGGGGAGGGGTAGGGAAAGGAGAAAGGTGAAGGGAAAGGGGGAACGCAGGTGGGCCTCCGGCGATCTCACTGACCGAACGAAACGCAACTATGCAAGCACTGTTACTTCACGTCGGTGTTCTGTGGCTCGGGTGGTACTACCCCGGGTGAGCCGACCCATTCATGCTGAAACTAGTAATAGCTACAGCGTGGCTCTACCACCTTCAAAAAAAGTACTAATACTGGTAGCTTAAATAATATCACATTTTTAAACTGATTTGCTTAACGGTCAATAGCGAAGACGAAAAGCAAAAAAGAACACACAATAAAATCAAACCTGGATTTTATATAGGTTAAGCGTTTGACTCTTAATCGCATCTTTTGTTAAAGGGAGTGCTTTCGAATGCAAGTGCCGGAACGCACCAGCAGGTACTTAGCTGGCCGAGCAACCTTAAAAAAATCGCCACCATAATCCTAGGGTTTCCTCACGATGTTTTCCTACACTGTCAGCTCCGATTCAGTTGCAAAAATTCGAACTTAGGTACGTCAATCGACGCGGTGTCCAAACTAAGCCATCACTGCATAATTAATTCAGTATACATACTCGTATACTATTATGGATTGATCGATATTATGGGTACAATAATTAATCTATACTTATAGTATAAATAAGAATCTTATAAGGTCTTATAAGATGTTGTACGCATCTGAGTGCTGGGCGATGTTAAAGGGAGTGCTTTCGAATGCAAGTGCCGGAACGCACCAGCAGGTACTTAGCTAGCCTAGCAACCTTAAAAAAATCCCCACCATAATCCTAGAGTTTCCTCACGATGTTTTCCTACACTGTCAGCTCCGATTCAGTTGCAAAGATTTGAACTTAGGTACGTCAATCGACGCGGTGTCCAAACTAAGCCATCACTGCATAATTAATTCAGTATACATACTCGTATACTATTATGGATTGATCGATATTATGGGTACAATAATTAATCTATACTTATAGTATAAATAAGAATCTTATAAGGTCTTATAAGATGTTGTACGCATCTGAGTGCTGGGCGACGAAAGAGACGGATGAGAGAAAACTACATGTGGCAGAGATGCGAATGTTAAGGTGGATGTGTGGTGTAACTAGAATGGATAAGATTAGGAATTAATATATCAGAGGAAGTTTGAAAATAGCACCAGTGACAGAGAAGTTGAAGAGTAATAGGTTAGCATGATATGGGCATGTCATGAGGAGAGATGAAGACCATGTAACTAGAAAAGCTTTGAGTATGATGGTAGATGGATATAAGAGTAGAGCAAGACCGAAAAAGATATGGATAGGTTGTGTGAAAAATGATATGTGAGATGACATCTGATAAGCGAGAGTGGAAAAGGAAAACATGTTGTGCCGACCCTACTTAGGTGAGATAAAGGTAAGAAGATGATGACTTATACTATAAATTTCAAGAGATTATACATTTTTTTTAATTGATTTGAATGTGCTTGTCTCTGCAACTGTTTATCGTAATTCATAATTTATAGCCTACTTATAAAAAAAATATTATAAGCTAAAATTATGCTATGACTCTCAGAAACGGAGCAACTATAATGTAACATTTAGGCGAAAACTACGCTGGGCGAGAATGAAGCTATAATGCGAGGAGCCCTTATGTTACGGAACGGGGTATCGGGGGCCGACGGAAAGTTAGCTATACCACGAGAAAAGCTATTACCGGAAAAGGACAAACTAAGGATGCATATATCAATGAGATACCATGTATTAAGTACCAGTCGTATAGTGGACTGTGTGTGCCAAAATTATGCTTTATATGAAGATGCAGATGCGATCAGAGGCCGTCAGAATTTAACGAGTTTGCATTCCGCATTTAGCTTAGTAAGATTTACGTTGTTGCATTCAAGGTTAGCACAAGCCGACGTTTGGCCACTTTGGCATCACTGACCACGTTACCGAGCAACTGAGCACCCACTATAAGCACTCACCGGTAAAGCATTATTCCAGTTAAGCTGTGAAGACTTATCAGACCAGTAACGTATAAATAGTTAATAAAAAAAACACTCGTTTTGCGAATGTGTCGGGGCTTTTAGTGAGGAAAATATTGTGATGAAACCATAGCACGGTGTAAACGCCTTTTCTAACCCGGTTTAGATAGCTGCCACCCTCATATTGAATTGTTGCTGAGCACCTGTTGGTGTGTTTTGGCAGCTGCACTTGAAAGTTAACCTCAACTCTAAGCTTAGTGTGTTTACTATCTAAGACCACATCCTAATTTACTATCAGATGAGATTATGGTTAGACGCTGAAATCTAAAAATTTGTCGTTACATTTCAAAATAAGAAAGAAAGAAAGAAAATACACGTATTTACAACACGCATAAATATTAAACACGTAGAGCTAAATCCAATTTTAGTTGTTCCTAATATTTTGCATTATTTTTCAACATCTTCAAGCTTTGTAAATGAAAATCATAAAAAAATCTTTATGAACAGCAAAATTTTAACTTCGTTTTCGATGTATGAAAACGGGAAATCTTTAAAAAAATAAACACGTTATGTGAACGATTATAATTGGATTTGTATTATTTTAAAATGTAACTACTCCAATTATTAAAGAAGATATGTAACTGCTTTGACTGAAGCTTTACAAAATCTAAGACTGGTATTGTTTTATAGCTCAACTATAGTACAAAATATATACGGGGTGTGTACAATGCATAGTCTGACATACAAATTATTTATATCTTGACGTTTCAATACAAACATTGGAGAATCGGATTGTGCAAACAACTCCAAAGTGTTCATCAACCCACGTGCCAAGTAAAATTCCAAGAATAACTTAACGAGGCAAGCTGTGCTACGTTCCCATTAACTGCGAAATCCCATTTCCCATTGTGGACTCCGGATCTAGGTGTCGGCTGAATTAAACCCAACACAATGGGAAGTTCATTTGTTCCATTGCGGTGCCCATTGTTAACTTGGGTTTTGTAGTGAAACTATTTAGTTAAATTATAAATGACTCCTAATTGTATTGTCAAAATAGTTGCCTGGAGTTTAAATGTATTATACCGGTGAGAATTGATTATTACCTTCTAAGGAATCCAAGACGTGAATTTTAATACGTCATTGAGAAAAATGTTTCATTGATTTTATAGACTTACTTAATTTTACAGCCAAAACTACTAGAATTAGGGTTGTGAAAATGTAACATTTACACTACAGATGACCACTTAGGATTTTTGGAATACAACTTTTTTTTATATATTATAGATGGCAAACAAACAGGCGGGTCACCTGATGGTAAGCGATCACCGCCATCCATAGACACTAGCAACACCAGGAGAGCCGCATGTGCGTTGCCGGCCTGTGTTTGAGGGAGGGGGAGTGAAGGAGGGGGCGAGGAGGTTGTTATCCGGCGCTCTCACTGATCGAACGAAACACAACAGTGCAAGCACTGTTATTTCACGTCGGTTTTCTGTGAGAGAGTGGTAGTACTCCGGACGAGCCGACGCATTCATGCTGAAACCAATAATAGTTTTAGCGTGGCTCTACCGCCTACAAAACTTGAATTGTATGATTCACAAACGTTTACATGTATTTCGGATCTGAAACAAACTAAACTAATAGATTCAGTTCGAATAAGGGAAAAAAACCCTTCCACCATATGTGTAATGTGTGCACGTATGTGGGGTGGTCTGATGTGTACAATATATATATATATATGCAACCCGCAGTTTCGTATGTATTTATTATTATTTTTTGTATTCTGAATATCTAAGCATATAATATTCATAAAAGTTAGTCCACTGTAATCTATACATATGCGTAGACATATCTTCTATACATATAGGTAATAAGGTAGATCTTTGTGACAAAAATGTGTCCTCCTACTGCGAGTAAGTCCTTTCGCACAAGGTGGTGGCGGAGAGGGTCCGCAAGGAGGGCCGGGGGCCCATCTTCCCATTGCACAGGTCCGGCGGACTGAGAAGACGGCTGATGTGTACTCGGTTGTCTCCTGACAAGGACGGGGCTCGGTGGTGGCGTTTTTCTGCTGCCGGGCTGACCGCTGGTGCGGCACGATGAAGTCCGTAGAGATCTTGTCTCTTGTCGCCCCAACTACAGCGGCAGACGTACACCGTGGTGTTATAGCCCGTGCGACTCGGACATAACCCACTCTCTTCCCCGAGAGGGTAGTGTATCCATAAGGGATTTTCCCACGTAAAAAAAGGTGTTTTGGAATAACTCATGAAATAAATTTCAATCAATTTTATAAATGTCTGTCTGTTTGTTTGAACACGCATGCATTCACGATAAAACCTTTCAAAATGAAAATTATAAAGCATATCCTCTAGTAACGTTAGTCTTGGTTTCATTAAAATCGGTTCACTCTATCAAAAGTTAATATAATCTTAGTGATGACGTGACTTAAATAAGAGAAGGTAAGTAGATAAATGGACTTAATACATCCAGATGATATTATTAGTCACTATTTTTTTACATTAGGTTCCACATGAACGGAGTTTCAGGTATAGCTATGAGTAAATATATTTGTTACAATTGATAACTAACCTCAATAATTACATAGATATATAAACGTGCTTTCGTCCACTCATTATGGAGTACTTGATATTTGACCTCAATACACGACGGTAGAGTACGTGTTAACCGGCCGTATGGATATTAGTTTAACGCGATTAATTTGAGCAAGGTTCCACCCGGTTAAGTCTACGAACGTGACCCTTTAATTTGAATGTTAATTAAACCTCATAGGAATGGTATTTGTAAATTTTAACAGCCATTTATGAACTCCTTTTGTAAATTTAATGTCTGCTTTATTACCCACTTTCTCTTGTTATAGTTGAACAATTAGAACGAATTGTGAAATTATAATATATTAGGATTATATTATCCAATGAGATTGTAGAAATATGATGGCTTGCAGTATTTTGATGAACATAAGCAATAATATAGTTTATATATCTTAGTAACATATAATTTATAAAGATATTATATAAAATTGGACAAAATATAAAGGAAATCACTGAGTTTGGTAAGTACTAAGCCGTTAGAGTTACAAGGTTATAAAATTTGGTATTGCGTAATATATATTTACATACTTATTACTTCTACTTCAACTTCTGCGGCTACTTCCACTTCTGCATCCACTTCTACTTCAACCTCTGTTATCACTCGTATTATAGAACTAGCTGACCCGTGCAACTTCGTCTGCACCAAATCGGTTATTACCGGTTTCAATTGTATTTTTAAACGTAAATAATCTTAAAAAACCTAAAACCCTATTGCAGCGTTATCCAGCACTTCCAATCGTGAATCCAAACTATCCAGGGACTCACTCAAACATATACCCAGTTGGTATGTGAGAAATCTTTTAAAATAAGCCTAAAATCTGTTCGCAGCATTGCCTAAAGTAGTGTCATCAAAGTGAAGATCAAAACTAACTTACATATATTGCCGATAAATGTCTTCCCAGTACCCCTTGTAACTTCATCACGTAACATACTGTAAAAGTTGAACTTTATCTACATTAAATTTCCATTTTGTTTTAGTTGTTTGTTTTATAAGAATTTGTAAAGTATACGTGAAATCTGCATTCAATTTTAATTTGTTTAGCAAACAACTTGTCACCTTTGTTTAGCAAACATTTTTTATACAATAAAATAAATGTAACATATAAGTGACAGTTTCGTTTACAGAAATTTTTTACATATGAGGTTGATAATTACGCGTAGAGATGTCATATAGCCGTAGCTCAGTTATAACGTACTGGACATTATATGGTCCGCCGGAGCCGACGGTTCGAATCCCGGCGATCTTTTTTTGGTATTTTTTTTAAAGTAGCCTAGGGAAATATAGCTTATCTTTTTAGCTAATCTGTCTGCTATATATAGCACAATGAAAATTTACCAAAATCCTTCAAAAATTTCATTAACTACAAATTTTTGACTTTCGTCCGTTATCCTGGAGAATCCCTTGCGTTTTATGAGATAAAAAGTATTCTAGATGTAACCTTGTAATATTAGTTATCACTGTGCCAAATTTCGTCAAAATTGGTTCAGTACTTTCAGAGTGGTACATGTTCAAAGGGACAGACAAACAGGCAGATCCTGGAGAATCCCTTGCGTTTTATGAGATAAAAAGTATCCTAGATGTAATCTCGTAATATTAGTTATCACTGTGCCAAGTTTCGTCAAAATCGGTTCAGTACTTTCAGAGTGATGCGTGTTCACAGGGACAGACAGACAGACAGACAGACAGACAGACAGACAGACAGACAGACAAAAATTGTAAAAAGATTATTCTTGGCTTCTATATCGATAACAAAGACTGCCCCGATCAAAATTTTCAAAAAATATTTAATGTACGTATTTGACCTTGCTACAGTTTTATTATAGTATAGATGGACTTTATTTTCTGCCGCGTCTGTCTGTTCGCGATAAACTCAAAAACTACTGAACGGATTTTCATGAGGTTTCACCAGTAGATAAAGTAATTCATGAGGAAGATTTAGGTATATAATTTATCAAGGCTTTTTTTTATATTCAGGGCGGTATAACGTGGACTGGGCCAGCTAGTTACTTCTAATTCTGCTTCCATTTTACTACTGTTTCTGGTTTCAAATTTTACTTATATTTACACTTATATATGCACTTACTTTATTTGTAATGGATAAACTCAAGAACTACTTAATCGATTTGTAAGATTATTTCACCTAATAAAAGCTACTTTAGTAGCGAGTAAGATGGACGGTAACTTATTTTTTAAATATACATTAATGTCCAGCGAAACCGCGTGCAAAACCAATCATTTCTAAAGGTACACTCGCAGACAAAATAACTAGGCATACTAAACAATAGTATTTCATAATTAATATTCTACGAGCAAACAAGACATAAAACATTTTATTATCGACTAATCAGTGACCGTAAGTCTTTTGTAATTGAAAATGCTTTTTTTGTTTTACAAAAACTACATGCTATTAGGCACAAATTGTGTGCTGTCTTTTATTTATTTAACTACCTTTTGCCTACGGCTTTACTCGCGTGAATTTAGATTTAGCTATTACTGGTTTCAGCACGAACGGGTCGGCTCGTCCGGGGTAGTACCACCCTCTCATAGAAAAACGACGTGAAGTAACAGTGCTTGCAGATATATGGAAAAAACTTTTCGTAAATTCTAGTATCGAAACCTCATGTTCAATAAAGTGTTTTGATCATAACAAATAACAAAGAACAGGATTAATTGGTTTAAAAAAGTTTTTATTTTAATAACCGTTTGTCTTGCTGACTGCATCACAAAATCTCTTAAGGCAGATGAAAATATATTTGATTGGAGAAGCCGTTACTTTGCGGAAATCCATCATTAAATATTATAGTGGACGTTACTTTGCATTTCCACCTAGAATAGATTGACCGCTACCACGTCTTACTGCAACAAAAAACGTTTGATTTTATTTGTCCCAATGTACTTGAAAAAGCTACACCTGAATCTAGAGAAAAAGAGGAGAGCGAAATATTAGTAACTAAAACAATAAAAGGAATTGAAAACGCATTCCTTGATTAACAGTTGACACTGTTGGTATATAACTGAAAGGGTTATATATAAACTAATAATAGAGAGCGAAATATTAGTAACAAGAATTAAAACCGCGTTCCATGGCTGAACCTGACGGCGGTTGACACTGTTGCTGTTGGTTGGTTGGTATGTAACTATAAAAATTAAAAAAAAATATTAAAATATGTTGCAGATTGACGTGTAATAACCACAATCGATGTTGCAGTAAGATGTGGTAGCGGCCAATCTATTCCAGTCTGAAGTGCAAAGTAACGTCCACTATAATATTAAATGAAAATATATTAAAAAGTTATATACAGTCTCCTTCTTGTAGCTAAAAAGTACCTGCCATAACTACCTCATTTTAAATTCGACACTGTGTATATATTTCATCAAACATTAATTTGTAGAAGGTAATATTTAAACAAAATATTTAAATGAAGTACTAACAATTATTCTCTGCGGTATTTCTAATTATCTCGTCCGCTTTATAAAAAATGAATAGAAACATTTTTATTCGTTCTCACGGCTTGCAATAAGAATTCGCATTTTTATTACTGACAGTTTAATTCCCAGTTCTCTTTTTTTTTTTTTTTTTTTATTGTAGCTCGGCAAAGTGACTGTACTGTGCCTGATGGTAAGCACAGTACAATCCAAAAACAATGGCGACCACCGAAAGACATACTATCCATCGCCGGTCGCCGCTGTCATGCCGGCCTGAAAGCGACCCAGTCAGGGACAGCCCCCCCCCCCCATAGTTGCTGGATATACACCGGCTGATCCCGGAACGCGACACGCCCAAACGTGCCACTATAGCGGGTGTTCCACCTGGTGTACGGTGGTCGCGATCCAGTCGGGTACAGACACCCTACCACCCCGCAAAACATCTCTGCGAACATAAAAGTTTTTTTTATTAATATTATAAGTAAACTACCGAGTAATGTAATTATTTCTTGTATTTTATCCACTTTTCGATATTTTCCATATTCTGATATACCAATTAATTTCATCGTCGCGGTCAAATACAAGGTTTATAGTTAAAGTCTCCCAGTGATTAATGGGTAATACCAGAATGAATGGAATTTGGAACGCGTGACCAATTATGCATAGTTTTCAAATAAGAATTAGTTTCTTTTCAGGCAGCAGGGCCACTTATAAAAGCACCAGGGAATTAATCCTTACAATATAAAAAAAGAGTGCGTGTATCAGTGTGTAAACGCGAAGAAAGTGAAATTTATGTAAACTTTGGCTTATATGTATTAAATTCGCTAGAGCCGCAGCTCTGCACGCGTTTTTTAAAATTGTATAAAGGGAATATAAAATTGTGAGACCATGTACAATTATAGAAATGCTCTTTAATGACAATTGTAAGTACGACACGCACGCCACTTACAACATGTAACGTATACATTAGATATATAAATACTAACAATGTATGAAATGAGGTTTATCATCAGCAACATATTTGGAACCTTAACCCACCATATAACTACCTCAGTGCTCACGTACACTATATAAGGAACTAATGAAACAATGAATTAAAGATGTTATTATGATGATATAATATGCCCATATTGTTAATAAGTAATACGTTTATGGTATAATATATTTTTAGAAAGACGCCTTCAATCTTCAACATTACTATTAATAATTATAATGTTGAATTGTATACAGTGAATTAACTGACGTCTTGAAATCTTGCATAAATAAAAATCAAGATATAAAACTTTATATCAGTCTAAGCAGTTTTTAAATATAAATAAAATAAGCCTTTATTGCTGTAAAACTACATTAATATATGAACACAAAGTATTTAAGTGATCGGCATCCGGTTTTTCTGTTACAGCTTGTCGTGCGACAAAGGCCTCCTCTAAAGATTTCCATATCTCCCTGTTTCTCGCTATTTTGATCCATGCTGGACCAGCTTCTTTTATGTCATCCTCCCATCTTTTGTTCTGTCTACCTCGGCTTCTTTTATTCTCTCTGGGGTACCATTCTGTTATTAGTTTAGTCCATTTCTCTTTTTCATGTCTTATCATATGTCCTGCCCATCTCCATTTTAGTTGTCTGTGTACTGTTGAAATGTTTTTAAATTTTGTTATTGCTTTAATCTTATTTAATCTTATTTTGTCTCTTCTTTTAACTCCCACAACACTTCGTTCTATGCCATCCTGACATTCAATTATTTTGTTGGTTAATAGTTTAGTTAATGCCCTATGTTTGGCATCCATATGTTAGGCATGGTAGAATACATGTGTTGTAAATTTTCCTTTTTTCACTAATAGGCATTTCATTATTTTTCATGACTTCACTAAGAGACCAAAATTTTTTTTTCCAGGCGTTGGTTATTCTTCTGTCAATTTCCTTATCTATTAGGTTTTCTGTAGATATTAGCTGTCCCAAATAAATATATTCGCTTACATATTCTATTTCTTCATTATTAATTTTGATACTTTTTGGTCGTAAGATGTTAGTAATTACTTTTGTTTTTACTGTGTTCATTGATAGACCTGCTTTTGCACTTTCATCTGATAACTGTTGCAGCATATTTTGAGTGTTGTGAGTCCTGTAAAAAACGCTCGAACCGTTTTGAAGATAACGTTGCGGGCGAAAACACGGTTAAAAGCTAGTATATATAAAAATTGCCTAAATTACTTTTTATTAGATCAGCTATCTGTCAGTGAAAGTCTCGTGAAAATCGGTGAATCCGTTTTGGAGATAGCACTGCGGGCAAAGCCACAGTTAATAGCTAGTATAAACTAAAATTGCTGGAATTACTTCTACTGGCAGTGAAAGTTTTGTAAAGATCAGTCCAACCGTTTTGGAGATTACGTTGCGGGCAAAGCCACGGTTAACAACCAGTATAAATTAAAATTACATAAATTACTTTTTATAATGTCAGCTATCTGCCAGTGAAAGTCCCGTGGAAATCGATCCAACCGTTTTGAAGATAGCATTGCAGACGAAGCCGCGGTTAACAGCTAGTCTAATTTAAGGTAGCCTAAGTAACCTGCTGTAATTTTTTCTATCTGCCAGTGAAATTCCCGTTAAAATTGCTCAAGTCGTTTCGGAGATTACCCGGAACAAACAGACAGACAGACAGAGTGACCGACAAAAATTTTAAAAATTGCATTTTTGCTATCAGAAACGTGTATCAGTAAAAAAAATTTATTTTGATATTACATACACACACTTCATTTTTATTATATGTATATAGAAGATAAACATATGCAAGTCAACATAATAACAATTAAGGGTCCAAGATCAAAGGACTTAATATAATGAGAGTCAATTGACATAATTATTCAAAGTTAAAAAAGGGTTCCAAAAATAAAAAAAATAAATCGTGTTCGAAACTTAAAAACAGCCGCTTGAAATTTTAGTTAGCCTCAATAATTAAAGCCTCGAAGGGAGAACGGCACAGAACATAAAGGGTCCGCAACGATTCACGGCTTGCATTTTAAATTAGTCGTTTTATCCGCCGTCGTTCTGTTTCCCAGCAAAGTGGAAACCATTATTATAAATAGCGCGAACTAACATTGTCTCACACAGTTTTACATTATGCACCTTCAAGAGAGCTTCCGCAATAGTGATATAAAATAATACGTTGGCTTTACATTAGAGTAAATAAATAATACAAACTTGTAAGAAAAACATCTTAATGGAGAGAGATACTAGTATAATTTCATTATAATTTTATTTATAAGGTTCTTTAGCATGTCATTTTGTATGAAATAAAGAATTTATGCAAAAAGAAATATTTTCCGTAGCACTGTCCAACAAAAATAAACGTAAATCCACGGACGGACACCGAGTTTCCATTTTACTATGCAGGCTTCAACCTGAAAGAAAAAGTATCATAGAAAATTACAGGTCGTTGGTTCTAGTCTACTTATATTTTATATTGGCTTCCATTTGCCTTTTTAATATATATAACACTAGCTGTGCACGCGACTCCTTACGCGGGAAACCTAATGTAAAAAAATCGTCAGTAATAAAATCATCTGAATGTATTAAGTCCATTTACTTATCTACTTTTCACCCATACTTAAGTCGCGTCGTCATTAAAATAACAATAACTTTGATAGAGTGAACCGCTTTTAAATAAACCAAGACTAAATGTTACTCGACAATATGCTTTATAATTTTCTTGGTGAGGTTTTATCGTGAACGCAGTACTTTAGCAATGATGCGTGTTCACACAAACAGACAGACAGACATTTCTAAAAATGATTGAAATGTATTCTATTACTTATTCCTAGATCTCTACAACAATTTTTTTTACCGAAAATCTAAAAAGTACAGACACGTTAAATTTACATTCTTATTATATGTATAGATATATTTACTGTCTAAAAGGGAAACACAAAACTTTAACAGAATACTAAATGGCTCTGTTATAGAGACAAAACAATGTCTATGTCTACTAATTTATGTAGATTGCAAATTAATAAATACGTAATCTAAATACCGTATATAATTAACATAACTGTTATATGCCGCTTGTTACTTTTGTAAACATAATTATATCCTCGCAAACAGGCTCGGGACGAAAATCGTTTAATGCCTTCTACAAACCAAAGCGCCTTCCTGGAGAGCCCTTTGTGATGCCGCTTTGAGGCCGTGTTCTCCGAGATATATTTATTTTATCAAAAACCGAAGTAAATAAAGTTGTTTCTACTTTACGATTTGATTGATATGACATCTGTTTGATGGAGTTAATTATTGCAAAATTGGTTATCTACTGTTAGTTATTCAATCAAAATCAAATTTAACAATATTTTCTTCTATTTAGGCCCTGAGAAGGCGCTTAGGACTATTAAAATTATCACCGGTCCGGGAAACAACCAAGTCATCGAGAAGAGCCGTCAAGAAACTCAATCATAACATTTTAACATACATACATTTATAATATTAACATTACAATCGTTTATAGTGGATGTACGTACATACAGATACGTCAATTCCAGACATCACCATCGTTCAAATATTGATACACCATATAAAAGACTTTTGACACCAAAACCCGCTTGACATGGTGCTTAAACTTACAGTCCGTTAAATGGGTAATATGTTTTGGGACTTTGTTGTAAAACCTAACACTATTACCTAAAAAATTCATACTGGTTTACTGAGACTGCGACATGGGATTACCAGTTTGTCACAGTTTTTACTATGAAATCTTGCCGGACTTTTCCAATTTTTCCACATTTTTGCGGACATATATTAAATTATCAAGAATGTATTGGGTGGGGGTAGAGTTAAGATAGTGAATTCCTGAAACTCAGTATCCAATGATTCGCGAAATCCCATATTGTATATTGCTCGAATCAACTTTCATATCGAATGCTTATGTTTTTCTACCATAGCGTAATGTTAGATGGTAATACATCATAACAACTTCTGTACCGAATTGTAGGCAGATTGGAACACGCAGATATGCAACGGCAAAAATAACTACAAAGACGGCCAAAGCTGCGGTCAATGCTTGTATAAAATCCGGATTCATAAGCTGGTCCAGTCCTTTCGGATATAGAGTGATTAATTGGGTTTTATGTCGGCTCATAACTAAATTATTGCAAGCCTGCGAAGTCACATGTTGTCGTAAATGAGTTATCGTAGCTTTAGAAACTTTGCGAATTGTGGGCCATTGTATCAATTAGGATAGTGGAATCAATTTATAAAATTACTACCGCAATTTTACTACCGTTTGTTAATTATTTTTTTAAGTAACAAGTAAATCCTCTAACAAGAGAAAGAGACCTTATCTAGGTTAACAATATTCATATTTTTTAAATATGGTAAGTACATCATTACAGCTGAACCTAAAACGTCCAAGTTAAAATTTAAAAGTGAGAATTACAATAAAACTGAAGTACAAGTTATCAAGATCAAAAATGCTTTATTCAATTTAGGCCCTGAGAAGGTTCCTATAAATATCAAAATTACCACTGGTTTGAAATCAATCCAGTCATCGGCAAGAACCGGCAAGAAACTCGATCTGGTTTATCCTTTCGTAATATATATTTTACAAAACATAGATAGTTAAATTCGTTTTCAGTGGATGTACAGAGAGGGGCGTCATTTCCAGTCATTTGATCCATCCTAATATTTACAAGAGAGAGTTAAGAGACAAAGTACTTAGGAATAATAATATTGTCATCGTAGTCAGGTAACTGAAACAAATCCTAACTACTATTATAAATGCGAGTGAGTTTCTTTGTTAACGTTTTCACGTCTACTTACTCAACCGATCATCATAAAATGTTCTATATTTATCTACATTATTCCATCTACATTAATTATGTAAACAAAAACTAGTTCCTTATAAAGCACGATTGCTACGGATACGACAACGCGACTGAATTACACAGTTTGAATGTTCATTGACATAGGCAGTCATAATTCGGTCTTGTTCGGATAACATCTAGCCACCAACCCCTCTTCGTTTCCCGACACCCCGCGCCGCGCCCCACTGCGCACCTGCACTGCTAATTCCTTCTCCCTTAGCGTACATTCTAACTTACATTTTATACAGTAATTGTTTCACATGTAATGGTCGTACCGTGAATTTATATAGGGTGATATATATATATATATATATTTATATTTTTTTTTACCTTCTTCCCTAAATCCTTAGTAATACTAAAATACGAAAATGAATTTGTTTGTTTGTCTGTAATGCTTTCACGTCTTAACTACTCAACCTCGAATTTTGCATACACGTTACACGAAAAAAATATACTGTTCCCGAACCAAAGGTCAGAGCTGCCGCGGTCAAAAGCTAGTATATTATAAAAGACAATAACAATTTTAAAATGTGATTGCTAGTTCCATACAGTTTGTTCATATTGTTCATGTAAGAAGTAAAAAAATTAATCTCTTTACAAAATTAGCGAATATTTGACTTGCAAGTTTCCAAGCCACAAATTGATTTCATTTTTAAAAGTAAATATTTGATATTCAAATCATAATTTCAATGGAAGCCTTATTAATTACACGAACCGACTCACCACGGAGCGCGGGCTCGTAAACAGAAAAGCAATAAAACCATAATTAATTGCGCCCGTAAATGAATATTCATTTTATTACCCCTTTAAATCCGCCTCCACCCTCGGTATAAGATGCAAGAAGTGAACTGCAGGAAGGTTGGAATCTCATTAAAATCCCAGCATCCTCCCACGTCAGAATTTTTCAATAACCATCGCTAAGCCTTGAGACTTCATGGAGATGAATTTAATTAATAATACACAACCTTACATTATTATTTTGTCTTCTCGTTTAATACTTGGGTAAGTTATAATAACTGAGTCATTCACAAACAGCTAAGAAGCATTTAAGTAAATAAAAGAGCATCTTATTTCGCTCATATAATAAGAACGTAAATCGAACGTGTCTGTACTGTATAGATTTTTGCGAAAGAATTGTTTCAGGTGCCTCGGAATAAGTAATGAAATACATTTCAATCATTTTGAGAAATGTCTGCCTATCTGTTTGTTTGAACCCGCATCACTGCTAAAGTATTGCGCTCATGAAGAATTCCGCGAAAATTATAAAGTATAACTTCGAGTAACATTTAATCTTTGTTTCATTAAAATCGGTTCTGTCTATCAAAAGTTATTGTAATTTTCATGACGACGCGACTTAAGTACGAGAAAAAAATAGATAAGTAAATGGACTTGTACATTCAGATGATTTTATTAGTCAATGTTTTTTTACATTATGTTCTACGCGGACGGAGTCGCAGGCACAGCTGGTAACAGATAAGAGGGCTTGTTAATCAAAATATCTACGTTAAATAGTGTGTAATTTATGAAAACAAACCAGAAACACCACAACTGTTGTTCCAGATTATTTGTAAACATACTCCTGTACATAATTACAAGTAAGACGACGTTACTATCTGCGAAAATGGGTTAATTTGCTTCATTAAGTAATTGTATAGTATGGCTCAGCTTCTAATTAGCCTGGCCTATGGTTATCGCTGTTATAATTTGTGGTAACATTACAAAATAGTAATAATCATAACAGAAATATTTTATTATAAAATATATAAACAGTTAGTGATGCGGTTTCAGAATTAATAAGCGAGCTTATCTACACTATATAGGGTGGCCAATGTTTTTTTTGCAAGGTCATAATCATAAAAAAGAAACATTGTTGATCGCATTATCTGTAGTAGTGAAAGTTAAGATGGCATCAGAATACGTAAGGTTGTAAATGTAACATGCTGTGAGAAAAATAAAGTGATTTACTTAAGAACAAGTTATTTAAATTAAAAGGTTCTATCTTACATATATTTATTTACTTAATGGTTATTAATAGTAACAACAATATCTCTAGGTACGTATTTCTTGAAATAAGTATAGAGTTCCTGAAATATTATCTTTATTTGTTTCACCGAAAAAGAGGCGTCTGCCATTGTTTTCAAGATTGACTTTTATATATGTATGTATATTCAGAATTATAGTGAATCACGAAACGAGTTTACAGGCTCTTACACCTTTTTCCGATTTTATATTTTGTTAGATATGTTCTTATGACGGCAGTATCAACGTACCGGGTACGAAAAAAACATTGTGCGGTTATATGAAACTTATTTTCGGATCGTAAGAATTTAATCAGGGTTTAGGTACTAAAATCGAGTATTTAATTTTAAAATAATTGGAAAATGGGAATGATAATGTAAAATATATAGTAGACAAGCTTCCCAACCATAAATTTTAATTTCAATCTGCTTACTACAGTACGGAATACATAATAAACACAATAATTCAGATGATAGACGTATGTTAAACCCTGAGCACAATATTTATTTAAAACGTTGAATCATTTTCAACACATGCGAGCCGTCGTATTAGTTTTGGCTGCTCTGCTGATCGCCTCTCATTTTCCCCTACTCCGCGGCCGGCTGTAATGCGATATGCGACAGATGGACGAAAAAATGTGTAGCGATGGAAAAAAGTTTCACTTTAAAAAACACGATATAATATATATACTACTATGTCCATTGGAACACGGTGTCATACCTGCATAAAATGCATTTATTGTCCGTATTTGAACGATACGGTATTCGTCAACAACGAAACGGTTTATTATGCGTCCTTTCACAATAATGTATGCAAAAGCTTTTTTTTGCATGATTCGATACGATCATTGTAAGGCACAGTTAGCCTATACATAGAAATAAAAATATCTGTTTGTACGTTTAAATAACAGCATTTCATTTAGTGAAATTACAGATACGATAGTATATACAATATTATAAAAAAAAACATTTTTTTTAAATTTTGTCTGCGTGTTTGCTCCCGTTTATCACCGAAACATTTAGACCCACTTTGACTGAACTGTCAGTGGCAGATAGCTAATGTTATAAGGAGGAATTTTGGTTAGTTGTATTTTTGAAAACAATAGGAATCCGCGTAAATATAATAAAACCAAAAAGCAGATACCAGAATCACGTGCGCCCCACTTTCCTTTACTAGATTCCACACAGTCGAAGTCTCAAGTAACAACTAGTTTAGCACTGATTATATTCATTAGAATATTTTTAAAAAATCATAACTGTTCTCTTTGTAGATCATTGTTGTATTTGAATTGCTATCTATACAAATTTTGACAAAAATATATAAAAGAAATTTCATTGTCAATAAAAGAACGATAGCTCCTAGATCATCGTCGACGTTTATTAATTTTAAAGTAAAATTTGACGCATCTTTTCGGGACCCATCTTTAATTAAATAACTACCTTAGAGCGTTGGAAGAGGTTCCACTTTTCACCTTATCACCATAACATTAATGCTATTGGCAAGCTTTCGCGTTTATTAAAATTTACTGAACCCGCTCGATTGGAGGTAATTGTCAAGTCGTTCTTAAGTTAATTTAATTACACTCACAACACCTTTGAACTTATAAATTATTCACACCAAAGTGATAATTAAATTCTCCCCTCAACTTTATAATGAAAATCATTAAATTTTATTAACAACTAACTTTTGTCGGCGACTACGTCCAAATTAACTTCGGAATACCAGATTGTAGAGAATTTTGTTCCACTAGGTCTCGGCCACCGTCTAATATCTTATAGGTTTTAGAGTCTGATCACAACCTTACTTGATGTTAAAAGATATAATGATCTTAGAGGAAGAGAGGTTCTCAAGTGTAGCTGTTCAAACACCTGTAGGTGCTTTACGACAGATTTTCAATTTGAGAGTGATAGCTAATAAGACAGGGCTTAAAACAACCGTAGCTTCAGTGAAAGCATTAGCTCATTTACAAGGATTTGGACTGCGTCGAACGACATTATATACGAACATTGTTACCAATGAGCTATTACCGCTTCAATAAAGCCCTTAACCTTTAGATGTTATGCATTTCGGTATCAGCCGGTGCATAATCGGTAACAAAGTTAAGGAAGTACACAAACCAGTCGCAGTGGCTCCTGTTTAACTTATCACATATCTCGACGATATAGTTTGAGTTCACATAACTTTTAAATCAAAAGATGTAAAAAAAATTACAACAAATCTTTTTTGTAAATCATTACATTCTCTACTAGCTGTGCCCCGCGGCTCCGCACGCGTTTTTTTTAAATGTATTAAAGAAATGTAAAATTGTAAGTAGGTGTGTACATTACAGAAATACTTTTACAAAAACATTTGTAACTATGACACGCACGCCATCTACTGTAACATGTAACGTGTACATTAGTTATATGAATACTAATAGTATATCGAATGGGATGGTATTTGTCATCAGCAATATACCTGGAACTTCAACCTACTATATATCACAGTTAGTGCCCACTAACACTATATAAGAAAGTAATGAAAATTTTAAGTTATACATTATCGAACAATATGTCTTAAATCTTTTATTATATAGATATAATATGCCCATATTGTCGATATACTTAAGTTATTTTTATACATTGCTATAATCACCGAGTTATGTAGACGCAAATGCAGTAACTAAAACAATATGGCCGCCAAATTAACCAAAAAGATGATATAATTAATATTACATACAAATATATGACTTTCAATTATGTATATTTATTCTTGGAGTCCAGTAAAGCACACATCTCACGCCGTTGTAACATATTTTTGATCAATTTCACACGGACGAATGCACAGGTAGCAGTTCATCACTACATAGTGTACCAATTCAAATAAAAAAAGAATCATTAAAATCGGTTCACAATTGACGAAAATATCGATTAACATACATAAAAAAAAAAACATAAAACCGAAATAGTAACCTCCTCCTTTTTCGAAGTCGGTTAAAAACAAAGTCCTCTCGTCTGTCTGTTTATCTGTTCGTGATAAAGTCAAAAACTACAGATCGGATTTTCATGCCGTTTTCACCAGTAGATAGAATGATTCATGGGGAAGGTTTAAGTATAATTTTTCAAGGTTTTCTTTTTATTATCGGGGCGGGATAACGTCTTCCGATCTCGCTAGTTATCTGCCCGTAAAAATCCCGTGAAAGTCGGTCCAACCGATTAGGAGATAGTAGAATATTGCGGACGAAGTCTTGAGTAACAAAATAAAGTAGTTTAAGTTACTTCTTATAAGGTGAGTTATCTGCCAATGAAAGCCCCGTGAAAATCAGTTCAAACATTACGGATATTGCACTGCGGCCGAAGGCGAATAAAAAAAACCTAAATACTTTTTATGAGGACTGCTATCTACCAGTGAACACCCCGTGAAAATCGGTCTAACCATTTTGGAAATAGCAATGCGGACGAAGCCGCGGACAAATAAAGTACAATATGTCAACCGCTATAATTTCGGCTATCTGCCAGTAAAATTCCCGTTAAAATAGGTCCAGCCGTTTTGGAGATTACCCGGAACAAACAAACAAACAAACAGACAAAATATAATAAATAGTATAAAAATATAGACAAAATATAAAAAAAAATGTTTTGGTAATTTGTAGCCATATACATTCATCAAAAAGTTGTTATTTTAATTGTAAATACACAAACGTTATTTTTATAATACGTAATAGATAACAAATTTTGAATAGGAAAACAAAATAAACTTTGACAATGTTTGCGATAGAAACTTACCACGTTACCATGGCAACGTATATAATATTAACGCTAACGATATCTCTCAAAAGGAAAAAAGTGCCCGATTTTGAAACATTCTTCATTGGTGCTCTGCTCCTATTGATCTTTGCGTGATGTTATATAGCCTAAAGCCTTCCTCGATAAATGAGCTATCTAAAACCGAAGGGTTTTCTCAAATAGGACTGGTAGTTCCTGAGATCATAGCGTTCAACCAAACAAACAAACCAACAAACTCTTCAGCTTTATATATTAGTATAGATTAAGATTCTAAAGAATGAAGCAAATTTTTCGTACGTTATTTTCATAATATAAGATCAATCTTTTTATATATATATTTTTTTTCGGACTGACTACACTATTGACCTAGCA
>AP028437.1:11240727-11337492 GCA_036509395.1 Antheraea yamamai | reverse complement strand
CCATCATGAGGAAATAGCATCCCTTCGGCTTAAGGTAGGAGGGAAGATCATATTTGAGACGTTTGATAATGAATTACATCCTAACTAATATGATAAATGCTAAGTGAGTTTGTTATGTTTTCACTACTCACACAATTATAATGTATCAATCTGTTACCGAGAGATAGATAAAATCAAAGCGAAGTCACAGTTAAAAGCTAGTAGCTTATAAAGAACAAAGGAAAATGTAGTCAATCTGTAATTAACGAACACAAAAGCACGTGGATCGTTGATCTTAGGCAGAAATATGAGGTGACGTTTCCGTTAATACTTTATATATCGTATCACATTTTTTTATGCTATTGAAGGAGAATTTGGGTCATCTAATGGTAAGTGATCACTACAGCCCATAGATTTCTGCGACTGGAGGGGCAGCACAGATGCGTCATTTTATTTTATGCAACCAATCTTCTAGTAGATTATTACTGCCATTGTCGAGTAGGTTTCAATGAACTAACAAGATGGTGGCCGTCTTGTTAGAACTTTCCAGGAAGTTTTTGTGGCAACATGGCAAGTCAGAATCCATGCTCCGTGGTATTATTTCTGATCCACTTCACTTGTGCACAATAACCAAACTATATAACGTAAACCACCAACAATATTACAAAATATAAAGCCAAATATCACTTGATTGTAAATAAAATATAAAGTCGACTGCATGACACTCTAAGATCCCGTCAAAAACTCCGGCCGGCCTTTGAGTAAGCAGTAGGCTCGTATCTTGAAGGTCTGTAAGTTCTATTGGTCCGAAAACGCTGCCGCTTGTATCTAGTCCGGTGAAACTGTTAAGGCCTTGCTAGGCCAATAGAGTAGTCAGTTCAAAAAAAAATCCGCACAGTAGACGAGTTCCAACCAGCAAGATGACATAGATGAAATTTCACTTTTAACAAATATGTTTTTAAAAACAAAGAAATTTTAACGTAAAATGTAATTATGAACTGTACTATAGGGTCAAATGCTGTATATACCAGAGACAGATGTGGTCGTATTCCAGTGTTATCCGAGTGTGACAAATTTGGATGATTTAACTCGGTAAGTATATTTTCGAGCTTAGTCATTGTTTTGTCATCTAAGTTGTCTGTCGTCTAAGTTTGTCATCTAACTGTTTGTCATCTAAGTGTTAAGCCACTGTCATCTGAGTTATCCCAGTCAATCAGACTGATCAAATGTGGCGAATTGCGTACCAATAAAGAAGAATACCGGAAAACAATAGAGGAAGTTCTTAGGAATCCATGAATTAATTCGTGGCTAGTCAGTCCTACTGCAGGATGAAAAGTTTGGTGCTAAGCTTAGGGCATATCTTCCTAATTCTCTCCTCTCTTTCTCATATTCTTCAGTGCTGCCACGTCTTTTATTTATTAATGAATCATATAGTCATTTCTGGTTGGTTATTAATATTTATTTATTTTTATATTATTTTCTTTAGAGATGTTAATTTATCAAAGACATTACAGATAATGTCTGTAATGCCAGAGGCTCGTTAAAGGAAAGAGAGCAACAGGTTTTAGATTTCTATCAACAAAAATCGTTGGTGATTTTTACGTTATTACAGTACAACCTCGTTAAGAGAAAACCCAAGGGAAACACAAAATATTTGAAGTTATAGAGTTTTTAATTTATCAAGGGTTTATCTTATACTCGCATTTTCGCTGCACATCAGCAGACAGTATATGTTGTAGAGCTCATGAAAACATTTCTTTAAGCAACTGAGGGCTAATACATAAATTATAAGTTTAAGTTATAGAAGTTGCGTATTTTAACTAATAGTTTTTTTGAAATTATAGATGTTTTATCTAGGTTCTACTGTATATCTGTTTATGTTTATAGTCGTGGTCTCTGCATTTCGGATATCCCTCTCCATGATGCCACTCGGGACTTGGTGCTCATGTCTGAACAATTTGAAGCTGATTACAAGCTCACGCAAAATCTAGAGGTTCTGACTGATAAGCTTCAACAAACCTTCCGGGAACTTGATTCGGAGAAACAAAAAACTGACAGGCAAGGATTGTGTATACATAATTTAATGTTATTTGTTTTTGTAGATAAAGACTTCATAAAGATAATAATAAAATATTCTTAGCATATTGTGTATTGGGTTAAAAAAAAACCACTCCTGTCAATTATAAGAATAAGGCCAACAAATTTCTCATTCTACTAATATTAGTCAAAAATTGTATGGGTAACAGTGCTTGCATTGTTGCGTTTCGTTCGGTGAGTGAGAGCGCCGGAGGCCCACTTCCCTTTCCCCCCTCGCCGTCCCCTCTCCTCCCTCTCCCCAAACACAGGCTGGCGACGCACTTGCGACTTTCCTGATGTTGCAAATGTCTATGGACGGTGGTGATCACTTAACATCCGGTGACCCGCCTGTTCGTTTGCCTCCTATGATATAAAAAAAAACTATTGGAATATTTTAAGAGAGATTTTAAACATAATCTTGCTGACTTCTATACTCAGTTCCAATTCGAGGCGGAAGTGCAAAGTAACTTCCACTGTAATATTTAAAGGAAATTTTGTTTTTGCATGTATGAAAAAGGATTTTCTTTTTCATGTTAATTAAAAGAGACTTTAAACTTAATCTTGCAGACTTCTATACTCAGTTCTGCCAATAAGTGTGGCAACTGAATTACGTCACCATCGGCCAGTACCGGCGCGTCGGTATGACACTGTAACCTTACTCTTCAGCGGTGTTGTTGGCTTCGCCAATTATTGCGCCAGGAATTCTGATCATAAAGGAGCCATGAAAATTGTAAGGATGTTGAACGATCTATATACTGCATTCGACGTTCTGACAGATCCTAAAAGGAATGCTAATGTTTACAAGGTTAGTGCCCAAAGGCTTATAAACTAGGGGCTTAAGATTATTTGCATTATTTTTACAGCTGTTTTTGGCAACCAATCTTCTAATAGATTATTCCTACTATGTCGAGTAAGTAATGATATTATAAGTTTGTTGCGATCATTTCAATATTCTAACAAACTAGTGGCCCGCTTGTTAGTAATTTCCAGTGAGTTTTTATGGCAAGTCAGAATCCATGCTCCGTGGTATTATTATATTTCACATTCACTTCACTTGTACATTATAACCAAACTCTGTTACGTAAAATACCACCAGTTACAAAATATAGAGTCATATAACACAAGATTATGAATGGAATATAAAATCTACTACAAGAAATTCCAAGATTCCGCCAAAAATTTCTGAAAATTATTTCTAAATAAAAAGTAATCGGGTGTTACATAAGGCATAAGTCCCCAAACTTTTTTGTCTCGTAGAGCACTCGCCATATTTTTTGGTGTTGTGTAGACCCTTGCTTACCTGTTATTCAAAATCAAAAAGACTAGTCAATTTAGGCTGTGAGAAGGTGCTTATGAACGTCATAGCTACCACCGGTTCGGAAAAACAACCCAGTCATCGAGAAGAAGAAACACGATCTGGTTTATCTTTTCATTATACACATTTTCACATACATAGATTCATATAGTTACATTCGCTTTTATTGGATGCACAAAGAGGGGCGTCATTTCCAGACGTCAGCATCGTTCACAGATTAATTCACCCTTTAATAGCCTTTAGACCTTAAAACCCGCTTAACATGGTGCTTGAATTCACTATCTGGCAAATCGGTAATGTGTTTTGGGACTTTGTTATACATCCTATTACTATTACCTAAAAAACTGTTATTGATCTGAGTGAACCTGAAACATGAAATAGCCAATTTGTTACTATGTTATCTAAGTTTTTGCGTACATATTAAAACGTATTGACTTTTTTTTTCAAATTCTTCAACTTTAATAGGTTTTGAAAGTGTTTTTTTATCATTTATATCCATAGATATGTCATCATATTGTAAATAAGTAATATTTAAGTAGACAATAAGTGTATATGTATTGTTTTATTCATTGAAAGACAAAATTAAATCGACGGCCTGGTTAATTAATGATTATCGTTGATCCTTATTGGCATCTCATGGAACCCCAATTTTTTTTCGTTGTCATCGAACCCCTGCTGTCGTTTACCCCTGGGGTGGCCTGGGCATTGATATGAACCACTTTGGGAATCACACACAAAAAGTCTAATTTTAAAGTAAGCAAAATTTTCAGGTGGAAACTGTTGGTGATAAATATATGGCTGTATCTGGACTTCCCGAGTATGAAGTAGCTCATGCTAAGCATATTTCTCTTCTTGCACTCGACATGATGGATCTCTCCCAAACTATTACTGTTGATGGTGAACCGGTGGTAAGTATAAACAGTTTGAAGCGATGGCTTCTTTGATAAATTGTTCGGACTCCGCGTCGATAGACGTAGGTTCGGATCCAAACAACCGATTCGGAGTTTTCGGTGATGGTAAAAATCTTAATAAAACTATAGCTTGTTGGTATGGCTTTTTCTAAATCTACCTGGGTTACCACCCTCAAGTTGAAGATCTGTTGCCCAGCACCTGTTGATGGGTTCCGGCAGCTGCACTTGAGAGCCAGTCGTCTCTAGGTATAGCGTGTTAACTATCTTTTTTTTAAATCATAGAAGGCAAACGGACAGGTGGGTCACGTGACTGTTAAGCGATCACCACCATCCATAGACACTTGCAACATCAGGGGAGTCGCAAATGCGTTGCCAACCTGTCTAGGGGAGAGGGTGAGTGAAGGGAGGGGGAAGGGGAGGGGAGGTGGGCTTCCGGCGCTCTCACTGACTGAACGAAACGCAACAATGCAAGCACTGTTACTTCACGTTGGTTTTGTATGAGAGGGTGGTACTACCCCGGGCGAGCCGACCCATTCCAGCTGAAACCAGTAATAGCTTCAGCATGACTCTACCACCTACAAAAGTATGTATTAAAAAAAATTGTTGCGTTCAGTATCGTATTGAAATATCCATTACTGCTTGTAGATAAAACCAGTAAAGGGTAAAGTAATTTGTAACAAACAATGAAACTGAAAGATGCAGTGATATGTTTATTTACACTAGCTAAATTATAATCATACATTCTTTTTGAAGTGAAATTTCTTATGGCATGCTGGGGAAAAAATTTTGTTACGCGTTAAAGTAGGTTAGGTATGTATTTGCGTGTTTGTGTAAGTATATATAAGCGTCTGTCAGAATCTAGTAGGGTAACAAAATGAGTAAATGTATAGTGAACTATTTATACTACGGGACTTCGTATATGTAGCGCAGTTATTGAAAAAAAAATTCAAAATGAATACGTGGTGCCATCTATGATATATGTATAACAGTCGGTCCTACAGTTTCATGAAATACGGACTCTTTTTATATTGTTTATTTATTTGGAAATCCAACAGCATTTTTATTATATTTTATTATCCAACAGTATTTTATATAATATCTTATAGTATGTAACAATTAAAGCCAAAACAGGATTTCACAATTACAGGAAGTGATACATAAAAATATACATAAATAGACAAAAGAAAACATATAATTTTTACTGGCGTTTAGTATAGTGTGCGTGCGTGTGTGCGCGTGTCGGAATGTGTGTGTGTGAGCGTGTGTCTGTATTTGTGACTTGTGTGCTTGCTTTATCTTTTTTATTATATTATAATTGTATAATTCCGCGATGTAATTTTATTATTTCACTTTTAAATGTATTCCGTGAATATCGAAATATGTCTACCGTATCGTATACTTCATTATAGGATCGGGCAATGCGACACAGTATTGAATTTTGAGCATAGTTAGATTTAGCATGTGGGACAGCAAACAACGGTGCTTTGCGTGTACAGTATTTTGGTACTCGCAGTGATACAGAGCCCAAAAGATCGGGACAATCAAATTAATTACTTTTTCTTATGGTTTATTGTTTCAATTATTCATACTCCCTATTGCAGGGTATAACAATCGGCATCCATTCTGGTGAAGTAGTAACAGGAGTCATTGGTCATCGCATGCCTCGTTACTGCCTTTTCGGTAACACCGTTAATTTGACCAGCCGATGTGAGACTACTGGAGTTCCTGGAACTATCAACGTCAGCGAAGATACATACAAGTAAGGATTTTATGTTGTTTTTCTGTTTAAAACTTGATAATACTCTTCCAACATTCACTTTCCATAAGTCAGATTGTGCCTTTTGCACGTTAATTTTGTCGTCCAATGAAAAGTTTTAGTATTAAATAAATTATCTTCTACGCTATGTATTTCTAGTTATATGTCAATGTTAGTTAATTTTGTCATTCAATGTAAAGTTTTAGTATTTCATAAATGATCTTCTACACTGTGTATTTTTAGTTATACGTCAAAGTTAAATTAATTTTATTATAATATTTTTCTAATTTATTTATTTTCTTCACTTCTTTTATATTTGCACTACCTACGATAACTTTTATTCATGATAACAATACCAGCTGGCTAGCTGGAAGAAAATTCCTTGTGGCATTAAGCTCACCAGCGTACAAACTAAAAACTGCAATAAAAATTTATTCATCTTAGATATTTTAAGTTATTTCCAATATAAGTTCCTCAAATTGTTTGTATCTTTTATTTCATAATAAAAAAAGTGTGTGTGTACTTACGTACACGCGGTAGAAGTTATACTTCTTTGGCGTAACAAGATAAAAATCTTTTCAAAAATTTTATCTTTCGCCTCATTCTACGTTTTGTAGAAAAAACGACACTAACAATAGAAAAAAGGTATTTAATAGATTGAAAGTTTTAATACAAAGAAATACAAAGAAACAAAATGTTGACTATAGCTAACTTCAGGGTGTCGGTTTTTCGTGACGGTGTGCGCGCGCGTCGTAATAACTTCAGGGTGTCGGTTTTTCATGACGGTGTGCGCGCGCATCCTTATAATTTACTCTCATCACTTTTCCCTAACGCGCCAAAAGAAGTATAACTTCAAAAACTAACTTTTATTTTCACTTTATTACAAAACTTGTTATTCTGCATAGTTTAACTTATAATATCCTTGTGCATTTTCTCCTGCTGTTGTCTTTAATTTTCAAATAAGGATTTCAACGTTTATTTAATTTACATTTTTTATACATTTTCACAATGGCTTCCAACCTAGACAAAGCCTGTATCCTGTTAACCGGGATCCTATTAAAGTAAAAGTTTCTTTTTCAACAAGAAGCACCTTAACTATTAATTTATAAAAAGAAACATATACTGTTAAGAAATCATTAGTATATTGTTAAAAATATTAATCATCAAATAAGTCCAAATATCGTTTTAAAGTATCAGGTACAGGCAACTTTTGAATTCCAAACGGTAATTCAAAATTCTTCCATAGAATATGTCTTATCTGATATCTGCAAAGGTGTTTTAACTCCACCGGCTTCAACCCGCATCTTGAGCTCGGTATTAGATGGTCTTCTAGAATCTCTCCATATTTTTCCAGCGCTATTTTTCTTTGATAGTTATAATCTTCAGGTAACCCTAAATGGTTCGCAAAATGCTTGTCTACTGTAAAACTCGCGTCTGGAACCGCCCTCAAAACTAATTTCAAACATGTCACCAATTCATAAGGATACTTCCTATTGTATTCCATTAGCCTATCCAGAATTGATTCAACAGGGTTCGTTGATGCATATTCAGGTGTCACTCTAGCACCGAATCGTAATAATATCATTAACATTTCTGCAGCACCCATTTGTATGACAACTCTTACTGGTGACGCTTGACCACAACTTTCTAAACGAACGTCTATGAAACGATAAGATTTTCCTGCATCTGTGTATTCTAAACAAGCGTTTGTAGCGTGATCCAGGAAGAAAACTAATGCATGTACATTTTCCTCTTTGTCCATGAAGTCGGATTTCCAACCGGCTAGAAAATATGGAGCCGATGTGCCAAATATCGCACCTGAAAATTTTTAAAGTATATTTTTAATAATATTTTAAGTTTGTCTCGTCCTCGAAACTTTACTACACGTAGACTGTAAGAAGACTTTGGTAATTCTATATAATTTCACTTTTGCTTATTCTATAGGTCTTCTGTTCAATTGGACCGATTTGTATCTTTATTTGTATACTTTGTTTTAACGATTGACTAAAATCTTGTCTTATGATATGGTCGAAGATGGTAAACACGCTAAACCTAGTAGGGCTGGTTCTCAAATGCAGCTGCCAGGACATAACCAACAGACGCTTGGCGACAGATTTTCAACTAGAGAGTGGTAGATAGCAGGCGTCGGGCTTTGAAAAAACCCTACCACCATGACTATAGTTTTGATCACGATGTGTTCCTTCACCGACAGCACCGTCTCAGTTGCTAGGAATTATACCTATGACCATCACCACGGTGTCCAAACACGCTATCAACTAAGCCATCATCGTTTCAAATTAATAAAATACTTTGTTCTTAATAACTGTTAAGTACTAGTTTACTATCATGTACCATTATCAGGTTAACTTTACCTAAAAAGATTCGTTCAAATGTTCCTTCACATGCATATAACTCGTCCAATAAGGCAGCTACAACTCCGTTATCCTGCAGACTCCAATCAAAAGCCAATTTCATCGCTATATAGAGAAGATTGTGATATTTCCCCATAAGACAAACACCGCCGTTGTTCGTTTTGCACTGATTGTGATATCTTAGAGCTGATAATATGAAATTCTTGCAAGTTGCATTATCAGATTTGTTTTCTCCTGGAACCAAATGAAGAAAATGTATGACAGGATCTTTATAGCATGGCTAACTTTAAACTAGAATAAACTATGTGCTTACATTAATTATCTTTTTATGAATTTTAAGATATTTTCGTTAAATGTTATTAATACTACTTAGCTCCCATGAAAAAGTGTATTAATAAATAGTCTAAATATAACTAATGCTATGAATAGTCCTTTATCTTCAAAGTTTTGTTAAAAAGATTAAGCTGTGTTTTAGAAATTAACTCGGACAAACAATAGAATATTTAATTTACTGTAACTATAGTAAGATCGTCAACCTTGTTTGGTTCATTCGCTTAGATTAATTTGGCAAAAATGCTGTATATGACTATGGGGAATGGAAAATTTGAATTGTCTGTTTGAGCGTAAGATTATTCTCCACTAAATTGCAACAGCCGTGATCCAGTGATACAGAATGTTATAAACAAAACAGAGGTACCTTTAGCACAACCGCTGATAACAGTATTGAAGTATTCAACGAGTTCTCGCCTTTTGAACCTTTCGTTCAAACAATCACGGTCTAGATTAATAAAAACTTCTTCGAAATAATAATCCATGAATGAATCCATTACGATATTAATTCACTAAGTTTCCTTGCTGTCAAATACAAATTGGCAACGTCAGTTTTTATCAATGACACTCTAATTGGACCTTTTTTATATAAATTCGTAAACAGTATTGATTCAAATTTCACTGTACTATTATTATTTTGACTAATGAAACAAAAACGGTCACTTCAATCCAAAGTCGCAATTTAAATGTAAATGGTGAGGAAACCGGGTACAACACCCCATTTTATATGGAATACGTGCAAGTGCGATAATCTTTTTAACTTTACCGTCACTGAAGCCGTACAGTTTAGTGTCGTCTGCGTATTTTGTAGTGTGGATCTACGTGACATGCTATGAGAATCCGTTAATGTATTATACTAGGTAATCCCAAGTATTAAACGTGAATCTGTTGTTTAAGCTTCTAATTGAGCCTATGTTCAAGGGTGCATGCTTAATTTTTGTGTGATGAGCATAACTATAATTGGTGAATGAGTATTATATTATATCTATTTATGTGTTCATAGCTCCTAATATAAAAAATACAACTATTCTTATTTTGAAATTGAATAGTCGTGTGTGAAATTATGTCTTAATGTTTGTCATTTATTTATAACTTATAAAGTATTAAAATTATATAAATGACCGTGTGTAAATTATGTCCTTATTTTTGTTATTTCTTGATGTAATAGTTGGTGACTGCGGTTCTGTTCTCTTGAAAATTATTCTTTTAGTGGACCAGGTTTAAACGGATTAATTTTGAACTGTCTTTAATTTATTTTCTATTGTAATTTTGTCCTAAATAGTTAATACCTACAACTATTCTACCGTTGTTAAGTTGGTAATATTTTTTCATTACTCCTTAGTCTGTGTGGAACAGCGCAATAATATATAGCCTAATTCATGGAAAAGTCCTTTATCAATCACTAACGGTCTCGTCAAAATTGTTTCAACCATTTAACACAATAAAACGAGATATTGTATTTCCAAACAAAACTCTTAAAACTTGTTGGTAACAGGTTTTTATATTGAAGGTAGTCAACCGTTATGCATTATGATTTCATCTCAATGTTCTGCTTCATGGAAAGGACTTTTACCTATTTCCATAGTTTAAACTTAGATTGATTTCGTTATCATTTTAATATTACAGTTACCTTATGCGCGAGGACAACCACGATGATCAATTCGAGCTGACTTACCGCGGCCACGTCACAATGAAAGGCAAGGCTGAACCGATGCAGACCTGGTTCCTCACTAGGAAGAAGATCTAAATGAAAAACCATAGAAACGTTCTATAACTTCAATTGATTTATGCAGGCACCTACGATATTATTACATATTAGCTTCTGCTCGCGACTTCGTCCGCGTGGAATAGTTACTTTGGGATAGCGCTAAAAAGCAGCGGAAGCTCTCGAAAGGAAAAAAGAAACCCGATTTTGAAACGTTCTTCATTGTTGAGCCGCTCCTATTGGTCTTAGCGTGATAATATATATAGCCTTCCCCGATTAATGAGAATTTTTCAAATTAGATCAGTAATTTCTGAGATTAACGCGTTCAATCAAACAAACAAATCTTCTAGCTTTATAATATTCGTATAGATTTAACACGTTCCGTGCGATACCATTTTTGCTTGACATGTCCTTTAGCCCATTTGATATTTTGAGGAAAAATAATCTAATATCTACGCTATTGACTTGGCGGGCCTTCACAGCTTCATACAATATCACGTTACAATATCATACATAGCAGATAAGTAATTATTTCGTTTTCAGTAATGAACAAATCGTGTAACACTGATGGTACACGTGGCCTAAACATCAAGTTTGATGTGTACCACTTGTAGTACACGTGGCCTAAAGGTTAAGTTTAACGTGTACCACCGGTGGTACACGTGGCCTAAAGGTGAAGTTTAAGGTGTACCACAGGTGGTACATGTGGCCTAAAGGTCAAGTTTAACGTGTACCACAGGTGGCACCCTTGACACGGAACGTGTTAAATAAGAATTAATAGATGTTAGATTAAACAGTGTCATAAATTGGAATAAGTTCTAAATTATATGCTTTTAATTCGGATTTGAAAACCATGTATGGTGGTTCAACTTTTTCTAAGTCCTTCTAGTTAGCTACCAAATTAAAAATTTGGCAATCAAGCACCTTTTGGTGTGATCTGGCAGCACTTGAGAGCCAGTACCCGTCTAGGTTCAGTATGTTCACTATCTCAAACCACATTATCATTGATTTTTTTTTTGTATATCATAGGGGGCAAACGAACAAGCGGGTCACCTGATTGTTAAGTGATCACCGTCGTCTATAGACACTAGCAACACCAGGGAGGTGCGTTGCCAGCCTGTTTTATGGCGGGCACAGCGGCAGGGGAGGGGGAAGGGAATGGGAGGGATGCCTCCGGCGCTCTCACTGACCGAACGAAACGCAATAATGGAAACACTATTAGTTCACTTCGGTTTTCTGTGGGTCGGGTGGTAGTACCCCGGGCGAGCTGACCCATTCATGCTGATGCCTCCGAATATATACTGTCATTATTTTTTAGATTAAAAAAAATATATATATTTAACTACACTATAAAAACACGTAAGATGAATCAGCGATCTGTAATTTAAATGTATCCACAGGAAACACTACTATCCGGACATTTTTGGACGTTGAACTATTAATTGGTATTTATTCGGAACCTCCAATATCGTTTTAGTTATTATGTATAGACATAATTATATATAAGTTTTAATATATTAACTCGTAGAGATCAATTTGCAGTAAAAATGTATTAATGTTTGAATTATACCATAAAAATACCAAAGAATCATTGTCTTGTAATTAAAGCCAATAGTTCCCATATATTCTATAATAAATCCAAATTTCCTTTAAAGCGTAGAAAAAATAATATTAGATTTACATGTGTATTTTAATGTTGCCTGCCGGTAGAAATTCATTTGCTATATCTTAGTTCTTAGAAATGCTTTAAATATCTTAACATTCGACTCAATTTAGATCAAACAGTAATATTAATTTAATACATACAAAATTTCCAAATACGTCACGTATTCATTTAAATATTTTCTATAGAAACAATCATAATTTAAACAGCTATTTTAAGTTACTCTATTTATAAAAAAAATTGTTATTTGATAAAAAATCGTTTATTAATTTATTATTTAGTTGATTATATAAGAGTTTATTTGATTCTAGTCATTTCATATTTCAAAGCTTTAAATGTATGACATTATATAGTAGAATTTAATATATGTAACTTTTGAAACTTTAAAAAAGTGTATTTCCTTGTATTGTGATTAATGTCTAAATAAAGGATCTGAATCTTTAATATTTTAATGTTATGTACTACATCCACAACTCAACCTTTTCTATACAACTCGTGCTAATGTAAAGAAATCACATAAAATATAAATTAGGTTCATATAAATGTCAACAATAAATATGTTATCTCTGATGGGAGAAAAGCAAAATATTGAATATTCCAAAATAGAAATACCAAAAAATACGTGTCAATCTTTTGTGACCTTAGAATTTTGACTAAAAAGTTTCGGCAAGGTACGCCCTTCATTAGAAAAAAAATAATAAGCAAAATAAATCAATTTGTACCTTAGAAAAATGTAAAAAGCATAAAAGGTCTGATAAATAATTCTTAGTAACCTCAATCAACATTTCAGAAAAATAAACCGCATATCATATTTACAGTAAAATATTGAGATAACAAGAAGGTCTGATAAACAAATATTCTTAGTAACTTCGATCAACATTTCAGAAATATAAATCAACTTGTATAGTAGAATATTGAAATGACAAGAAGGTCTGATAAACAATTATTTTTAGTGACTTCGATCAACATTTCAGAAAAATAAATTAATTTGTACATTAGAATATTGAAATGACAAGAAGGTCTGATAAACAATTATTCTTAGTAACTTCGATCAACGTTTCAGAAAAATAAATCAACTTGTACATTAGAATATTGAAATGACAAGAAGGTCTGATAAACAATTATTCTTAGTAACTTCGATCAACGTTTCAGAAAAATAAATCTACTTGTACATTAGAATATTGAAATGACAAGAAGGTCTGATAAACAATTATTCTCAGTAACTTCGCTCAACATTTCAGAAAAATAAATCAACTTGTACATCAGAATATTGGAATGACAAGAAGGTCTGATAAACAATTATTCTTCGTAACTTCGATCAACGTTTCAGAAAAATAAATCAACTTGTATATTAGAATATTGAAATGACAAGAAGGTCTGATAAACAATTATTCTTAGTAACTTCGAGCAAACTTCAGAAAAATAAATCAACTTGTACATTAGAATATTGAAATGATAAGAAGGTCTGATAAACAATTATTCTTAGTAACCTAGATCGTTATTTCAGAAGTTTCAGTTAGAAATTTATAAGGTCGACAAAGAATGATCAATAAAATTCTGCAAATTTTCTGTAAAAATCCTGAGATCATAAAAAATTATGCTGTATTTTTTCTCTCCAAGATTGAATAATAATACATACATTAATTATCACGAATATTTTATATAAGTTACAAAGCAGTTGTGACATTATTATTTTTTTTTTATTCCATGAATTAATAGATTCATGAAGAATACAGATTGTCTCAAAGATAGAAGCATATCAACCATACCAATGACAAGGGGCTCCCAGGCTACAGTCAACTCAACGTATATAAATACTAGCGGACCGGGCGGACGTTGTCCTGCCTTGAAAACAAAAAAATCCTAAAAGTCGACCGCAGCGCCACCTACCGGGTCCAATTGTGAATCTAAACCATTCTCGGATCCACTCGAACACGCACACAAAATTTCATCAAAATCGGTCCAGTCGTTTAGGAGGAGTTCAGTCACATACACACGCACACAAGAAATATATATATTAAGATTGGTCAACTACTACCCATAACCTTAAATTTGTATTATAAAGAAGCTTCTTATGTATTCATAATGACAATAGCGACAATAGTAGTGCCTCTAGTTTTAATAGCTCCTAGATAACACGTCACAGCTCAAAATATAATTCAGCAATACTAAGCCCCTTCCATAAAAATATTAATACCGAGCCATTTTAAAATAAACTACGCTGCCACTCATATACAAGTTTCTGAACTTTTACGACTAACAAATATTAAAAACATTTATTTTTTTAACAATTATGTAGAACCCTGCAATGAGCAATAAATCCTGTGTAGCGCAGAAGACCGCCTAATTGCTAGTCCTCACGAAAGCCTTGCGCTTTATCGCATCGTGTTGTATATTAGCGAATACCTAAAAATAATCATTGCCGTGGAATGTTGTCCGGCGGCCTCTTACGCCGTCCGGTCACTTGTGTCAGACAAACGTACTTGACGACTGAACGGTAAACTGGTTTAATTTAGTAGTTAATAATATGAATTTTATATTTGCTTTGACATTCATATATCATACATCCCATATCCTTAGTAAAACTAATACTATTAGCTAATAGTCTTAATTTCTACAATAAGGTCCCAAAGCATATTAGGTACAGAATCATTACATGAATAATAATAGTTCTGTAAATAGTCAGTAAATAATCCTTAATGATTCGCTAAAAATAACAACAAATGACTAGCTAAAGACTAGCATTCTTAAAAATAATTCAAACTTGGCCAAGTTTGTAACCGATTCTTCTCGAGGACTGGAATCGAGTTCCTCATTGAATCTTCTCAAGGACTGAGATTGATTTTATGGTTTCATCATTAAGAACCAGGAACGAATTTCTCGTTGAATTTTCTCGAAGACTGGGATCAAGTTTCTCGTTGAATCTACTCGAGGACTCGGATTAACTTTCTCATTAAAGCTCATTGAGAACTAGGATCGAATTTCTCGTTGAATATTCTCGAAAATTGGGACCGAGTTTCTTCTAGAATATTCTCGAGAACTAGGGTCGACTTTCTTGTTAAATCTTCTCTAGAACTGAGAATGAGTTTCTTGTTGAATATTCTCGAGAACTGGGATCGACTTTCTCGTTAAATCTCACCGGGGACTGGGAACTAGTTTCTTGTTGAATCTTCTCAAAGACTGGGATCGAGTTTCTTGCTGAATCTCCTCTAGAACTGGAACGTTTCCTGAAACAGTGGTAGGGTGTTGACGTTCAAAGCTACCTTCTCAAGGTCTAAATGGAATAAAATGACCGTAATGAATCTTTAGTTTACTAATACGATATTTTCTGACAAAATAATGATTAGTGTATCCAATTGTGGTCTAAGGTAAACGCTATATAAAAGAGGGAGCTTCAACCTAGTATAAGCCAGGACATATAAGCGCTTTATGGCAAATTATGAAGAGAGGTTTGTAACAAGCCAGACGCGTTTTATCATAAACTTTTTTCTTCGTCAACACAATAGTAGGATTTGAACCAACATCAATCGACTCGTATTCGAACTCGCTACCATTGATCCATCAATGCTTCAATAATATACTGTCTTTAAGTCCACTAATTTCAATTAAGCACATCGATGTATTTGGAATCGAATAGTATTAAAAACGCGTTATTAAACTTAGCAATTCTTAAGAGAGCCAATAAATACGCTCGTATACATCACGTTCGTATCAGCTTACTTTATGTAAATTTGTCTAACAGTACGCTTTGTTGATTTTGTCTCAGAAACTAGTCATTAGCAGTCCGATTAGCCTACATAGAGATTCTATGAAATCCTGGTTTCTTATTTAACATATGATGAAACACGCTAACTTTGATCAACCAATAACAAATACTTTATCTCCTTATGGATGCTATTTTTTTATGATAAAACGTCTTACTTTGCTTTTATGCTAACATAATTATAACCTTTACAAAGATTTCCAAACTAAAATTTTGAAAATTCGTGCATATAAATAAACTTAAACGGTCTTATTACAAAAACAAAAATGAACACGGGTATGACACGAGTTTTACTAAGCAGTGCCTAACATTTAAAATGTAGTTGAAGTCATGCTTAAAATACTTTATTACAAAAGCGTGTCCAAGCGTGTCCAAGCTTAACATCTGATTTAAGTTTTTTACGCAAGCAACTCTGAATAGCATTCGTTCGATTCGATCTCATAATTCGAAAACGTTCCATTACATAGAGATATTTTGCAAACAATTTCGATTTATGAATAATATTTTTGTTCAATCGTCACCAAAAAAAATTACTTATTATTACGTTAAATTGATTATCATTATTGTGATATTTTAGTTAAAGAAAATGATGTATAAATAAATAAAATAAACAATTTATAAGATTTATATATTATGTCAAGTGCGTAACGTGGAACAACAGTATCAGGACAGTTTAAATACACTATCAGATGTCAAAAGTGTCAAATATTAGTAGTTATGATTTATTTGTGAATGTCTAAAATTGTTTAATTTATTTACTTCTTCCAAATTAATGATACCCACGAAATGCATAATTCACTATGAAACTTCTTTTGTTGGCAAATAGAGATACAGTTAATTACAACATTAGAATAGGAACTGTCAACTTAGACAAGTGTTACAGAATATTTAAATTAAATTAATGTCCGTATGTAAAGTAAGTTTTTAAGTAAGAGTTCAATGCGTATTTAACTTTTTTGTAATAACACGGTGTCTGTTCTTTGTCCATACTGGTGACGCCGTTGCGTTGTCGACGCCACCGAAGGGCGGGGGTTTCTTTGCTAATTCAAGTGGACTGTATATGCGGGGGTGCTATATTTGATATTCAACTATTGCGATCAGCTACGAAGAGGGAGACAAGGGTAGGAAGGAAACTTGGCACATACCTCGCGCGCTGCAGTCACCATGTGGCTAGCCGGCTAGGTGATTCTCGTTGCTCTCCACTGGGTTTTCTCCCACACAACACTTATTGTTTATAATGTATATATATGCGGAGCGATGCGTTTATTTCTCACTCGACCAGGCGAAAATTCAAACTTTTTACAACAACAACACTAGACACTAGACGCGGCGTGGGCAGCAATAACACTAGTAGCAGCAGTGGTGGCGGCGCGTCCGACGCGCGCGGCGCGGCGCGGACAACAACAACAACGATGCGGCGCGGTAACAACACTAGACGCGGCGCGGGCAACAATAACACTAGTAGTAGCAGTGGTGGCGGCGCGTCCGACGCGCGCGGCGCGGCGCGGACAACAACAACAACGATGCGGCGCGGTAACAACACTAGACGCGGCGCGGGCAACAATAACACTAGTAGCAGCAGTGGTGGCGGCGCGTCCGACGCGCGCGGCGCGGCGCGGACAACAACAACAACGATGCGGCGCGGTAACAACACTAGACGCGGCGCGGGCAACAATAACACTAGTAGCAGCAGTGGTGGCGGCGCGTCCGACGCGCGCGGCGCGGCGCGAACAACAACAACAACGATGCGGTGCGGTAACAACACTAATAGTACGGCGGTGGCGCGTCCGACGCGCGCTACCGAATACAAGCAAGTGCCATAGGAAGGGGTAATTGAGCGGGGCTGGAAAGTGTCACGATCTGATCACAATAATGCGGGAATTTCAAATATATATAAAGCGGCGCAACCACATACTAATGCCCGAAACAGGAAACCCAATATTGATAAGGTTTTAACTGACAAATTAAGGATTTTTTAAAATTATTTAATTGGTACGATCCTTACAATTTTCCCTAGGCTCTAAGCATAATATAAAAAAAATAATATATATAACTAAAAATCTGTAAAATGATTGTAGATGTTAAAAATAAGATAAAATTAAATAAAACAACCTACACTACTGATAAACACGTCGTTGCCATTAAAGAACGAAATAAATTTAATGAGAACGATTAAAATAAATTAAGAACATTGCATTGAATGCCACAGAATGCTAACATACAAACACTAGAATATAACTGGACAAAATTAATACAGATCTACAGATTACACTTTCTTGTAGAGTACAAACAATTAAAAAACACAGATAATATAAGCAAAACAGTAAGCGTACTTCTATTGTTAGAGATAATTATTGTATTATATTACCTCCTTTTGATTAACATCTGTGTTTTTCTTTGTGCTAAGGTAAATAAAAAAAAACATTTGAATAAAAGATAATGCCCTGACTGATGCATTATCACCCAACACGAGGTACTAAGCGTTGCATCTAAGCGTAAGAGTTGGGATGTATTTAGAATTTACATTATAGGCAATTTAAGAAGGAAATTCCTAACATTCAACTTCTAGAGAAATTAAAGTAGAGGCAAAGTTTATATAGGAAATTAGAAAGAAACGAAATTCGTAGCATTCTATGGATTCATCGTGCGGGTGTAGGGTTTATCGTGTTGCAATGTAAGGAGCTCAGAACAGTGTTTAGTGCTTGCGACCCAAGTACAGTACAGTTTAGAGGCGCATGTTAGTTCATACTCTTCCTGTTTTACAAGATCTGGTAAGAACCTACGAAAGCCATCTTAGAGAATCTCTTCAAAAATAAGCACGTGAATACTCGTGACTGGTTAACTTTTTTTCAGGTAAGTTCTCCGAATCAAATTATTTCAAAAGTTGGCATTGATACACTTCAACGCAACTTGTGAAACGTGTATTTCCAAGTTTTTCCAAATTAACTTTTTTATTCTATATAGCACGACAAAATTACAGTCATGGACGTGACCAATTATATATATTATGACGTGAAAAATTTACTGTCCAAGATTGTTCTGGTCTATATAGATAGACGGACATGTAGAAGTTGATACCGGAATTTACTTAGCAAACTAGGAGTAAAAGATAATTACTATGACGGTTTAATAATAATCATATTATATTACCTAGCCGGGTCATAAGTTCTGTCACTGCCTTATTAATTTTAATTTTCAAATACTGGCTAGATATACATCGAATCATTTTAAAAACAAAACATCCGCGCTCTCCGGAAATTCAAAATTAATAATCACTAAGGAGTTTTCACAAATCACAAAACATATCTTCGAGAGTAACTTAGTCTTTGTTTCATTAAAATCGGTTCACTCTATTAAAAGTTTTTGTAATTTGAATGACGGCTCGAGGTAAGCACGAGAGAAAAGTAGTAATCTATAGTAACATTATAAAGCTTATTTGCTTGGTTCTACTGATTTGTTGGGAACTACTGGTCCGATTTGAAAAATTCTTTCAGTGTTAGATAGATTATTTACCGAGAAAGGCTATAGGCTATATATCATTACGTTAAGACCAATAGGAAAGGAGCATCAATGAAGAATGTTTCAAAATCGGGGTTTTTTCCTTTTGAGAGCTTCCGCTGCGTGTTAGCGTTAGCCCAAAGTAACTATTCCACGTGGACGAAGTCGCGGGCAGAAGTTAGTTGACAATAAAGAACAGTAACTTGGTCCTTTAAAGGTAGTTGGATTTATACGAAACTTCATGAGCGGAAAAACGTCAAAAGGGCCAACATAGTGTATCGCTATTATAAATAACGTAATTAAAAGCACTAAATAAGCATTGACCTCAATTATACACAATCCAATAGTCTTTTTTAGATAAACAGCATACTTTAATACCATTACCGTATTAAAAATAAATCGTAAACACATCTGCTATGCCAATACATAATACCGCACCTACGAATGTATAAAAAATGGGTATTTTTCCATACAAGTCGAACTAGTTACTTTAAAAGGCATTTTTTGCTTCACCGAAGCGATCAGTCATCGATTACGATTTGTCCTAAATCAAGTATTTTAATCGAAAACACACGGATCACCCACGACGTCTCTTACTCCTATTCTCGCAGACAGTAACGTAAATCTATACATAAAAGTAAAACGAAAGTGAATAGATTTTGACCAGACATTTAATGAGAGAGGTAGAGTTTATTCGTTGGTCGATGCACATAGTGGATAAGTAGTAATGTTAAAAATCAACAAAGAGTATATAAGCGCGATAAAAGGATTTTTACATTAAAGGCAGGGTGTAAGGGTTAAGGGTTACGAAAAAACAACAAAAAATAATACTTACAGTTACAAATACAAAATACAAGTATTTACAAATACAGTAATACAGTTTTAATTGGTACAGTATTTCATTATTTTATCTTTCTGTTACTTTGTTTCTTTCCTAATATTTTAACATATTGTTTTTGAGTATCAATTATATGCTATGACGCCATTTTATGACACACGGCGATTGGCATTCCGGTGCAACATCCAGCAGGAGCATTCGTGCTCGGTTAGCACCTATACCAGATGAAATCTCAGGGAGCTCAGTGGATAGTGATCTCCCTATTCCCGCAGAACCGGGCGGTCGGCGTAAATGGAGTGTCCACCATTACACGCGTCTGTCAGATCTTGCATCTACCATCCCACCGTCTCTTTTCGAGCTCGCGCCCGTTTTTCCTCTTTCTTCTTGGGAGCTGGAGATTTAACTATAAATAGCGACAAGGAGCTTAGCCATCAGTTTCCAGGATAAGAAGGCGATGAAAACGAAGGTTGCACACAAAAATCATCATACGGTAACCGCGAACCACCTTCAACGCCACAGTGCGCCTCGTCCTTTACAACGCACGGGCGTTATTAGTATCAAGCCCTAGACCATACGACTCCCATATAGAAGCAAATAAGGCTCATTCAAGGTGATACCCAGATATTCTAACTAAGTCTCTACCCTGTTACGAATTCCATCTACGAAGATATTTGCCCCAAGTGGTGTTCAGTATAAAGTGTAAAGTGGCTGGTAAAGTGACTGAACTTCTGCTTTGGTTGTTGCCTTGTATGCTGTAACGTGAGTCGAACTAAACTAAGTGAGCTAAGCTAACCATTCATGTATAAACTGATAACACACACATACGTACCCTCGTGTATGCCACACGTCGGATGCGTGCATTTCGAATCTGACAATTTTGTTTAACGCTAACTAACCAAAATGAGAAATAGGTACAAAGAAATTGCTTGTATAAAATTATAAGTTATATAGATATGGGATATTCAGATTCTAATTTGCCAATGGTCGTTATTATAACCAATAAATCGGTAACAAAATCCAATACTTATCTCGATAGTATGGACACTAGCATTTAATATGCCATCAAAGCCTGTCTGGTAATTCAGCTACGCTGAAGTTACTACTGGTTTAACCATGAATGGGTCGGCTCGCTCGGGGTAGTACCACCCTCTCATAGAAAACCGACGTGAAGTAACATTGCTTGCATTGTTGCGTTTCGTTCGGTCAGTGAGAGCGCCGGAGGACCACCTCCCCTTTCCTCTTCCCCTCCCTCCCTTTCCCCCAAACACAGGCCGGCAACACACTTTCGACTCCCCTGGTCTTGTTAGAGTCTATGGACGGTAGTAATCACATAACATCAGGTGACCCACCTATTCGTTTGCCTGATATGGCATAAAAAAATCTATATGCACAGATTGATTGGATTGATTGTGCAAATACCAAATGTTACACGAGAGCGATACTTAAAGAGATGACATCATCTCATTCGAATACGCACTTATCTCATGCTTTAAACATTTTAAGTTTATTTTGATCGAAGGACCTGCAAGTTAAAATGAAATTAAACTTGAGTTTAAATTAATTTCACGTAATATTTTATCAGTTGTTCACTCATCGATCAAAAACCTCAATAGATTTTGAACATTTTTTTTACGGCTTAGAGACGTGTTCCTTATAAAAGAAATATATCACGAGAGTACCACTTAATATAAAGTTTTTAAAAACTACGATTTTTATGCATTCAGTGAAGATGTTTTCTTGCCGTAACGATGTGGGGCAAGCAATGTGGTGTTTATGTTTTTTTCTCTGTACATATGACATTTTTTGTGATAATAAACGAAGCATACAATATCGCGATTATCATTTAGTTCTAAATATAATTATCATGATTTATACCTATATGATACCGGAATATATTTAATTCATACATTTGCAATCTACGATAAATGGTTACATAAATATAACATTTTTAATTATTTATATTAAAAGCTATCGATTTTGATGTATGATCAAAACTTATAACTACTTTTGTTCGTTACTTCTAAAGACATTAACGCAATCATGAAGAAAAAGATAAAAGAGCAGGTTTGAATATTTTGCCCCAAACTAATGCAAATAACAATTTTAGTGAACAAAATTTTTAATTATAAATCAGTTTCAAGCGAGTAGTAATTGTATAATAAAAATTAATTCTCAGAGTAATTGACGTGTTTATACATATTTTAATTATAACGTTATAATATTTTTTCATTGAGACTATTACTTATTTTTAAAAATTCTATATAATTTGTGATATAATTTCTATATGATTTTTTTAACGCTACAAATTATTATTAGAATGAGGTATTGCAAAAAAAGCATTCATGCGCATGTGAAGGCGACCGAGGTGGCAATACAGTTTGTTTCATATATAAACATCTTAAACGCCAATCAATTACGTTAAAAATATTGCTTTATCGCAGTGAGATAAAGTTCAAAATAATCTAATAATTACACAGTCAAGTTGACAACGTGAATGGAGAAGGCTCGATTGCCACTCGTTTGAGAAACTACCTGACTGAATGCGCCAGTTTGCGTCAAGCGTTTGTCGCCACTGGACGCGTGCGCAGAAGTGTGACGTCATTCACCAATTCGAATTTCAAATTCAACCGTTCAGACGAACGGCCAATCGCGTTCGAGCGTTTTGATTTCTTTTCGCGTTAACATATTTGCATGTCACATAGATAGTCGCCGACTTAGCGTGTTCCGTTACCTTGATCTGTGTTGTGACACTGAATCGACAGGGTGTGTTACTAATAAATTTGTGATATATCTCAAGAACGGATGTTTTCTCAGATATTCTGGTGAGTTTTTTAATTGTTACTTACATGTTTTTTTTTATAATTAATGTCGTTCTCACCATTATTATATGTAATCGTGATTATGATTTTACAAGCTGTAAATTAACCTTTATGATTTAATGTCGAGAAAGTTCACGGTCACTTTTGTAATACATTATCATGCTTCAATCCTCGAAAAGTTACATAGAGATGTAACATTTCAATATATATATATATATTATATTTTTAATTCCTGTATCACGTATATTATATCAGATTAATTAATTACACAGTAGGTACTATAATTATATTAAAATGAATGTAAGTATCTCTTAGATTAATAAACTGAACACCATTTGACTGATCATGATATTTGGCACTCCGAAATGTTTTATATTCTCATGGAAAGTTGTAAGTTATATATTTTAAAAGAATTCGCTAGTATGACGCGCTAGGCTGTATATCATTATTCTTTTTGAAAATTGTCGCAAACCTTAACAGATTTAACACTGACGATGCTGCGGACAATTGTCGATAGTTTTATTATTTACTAGCAGGCCCAGCGTACGGTACGTTGTTCTGCCTTGATAATAAAATAAATTCTAAAAGTCAACAGCAGCGCCACCTACCGGGTCCAATTGTGAATCTAAACCATTCTTGGATCAGTCTAAAACACAGAAAAATTCATCCAAATCTGTCCAACCGTTTAGGAGGACTTCGGTCACATACACGCGGACAGAAGAATTATACATATAAAGATAGAAACATACAGATAGAAGATGATATATAAAATAATAACAATAGAAATATTCCAAACTAGCTTCTACCCGCGACTTCGCCCGCATGGAATAAATACTTTGGGCTAACGCTAACACGGAATCTTTCAATAAGGAAAAAAAAAACAATTTTATAACATTCTTCCCTGGCTTTCCGCTCCTATTAGTATTAGCGTGACGATATTACCTATATAGCCTTCCTCGATAAATGAGCTCTCTAACACTGAAAGAATTTTTCAAATCGAACCAGTAGTTCCTGAGATTACGCGTTCAACCAAATTAGTTAAAGATTACTACTCTAACTCGAGCCGTCATTAAAATTACAATAACTTATGATAGAGTGGACCGATTTTAATGAAACAAAGACTAAGTTGCTCCCTAGGATATGCTTTGTGAACGCAGTACATCAGCATTCACACAGACAGACAGACTGACTGATATTTCTAAAAATGATTGAAATGTATTCTATTACTTATTCCTAGACACCTGCAACAATTTTTTTCACGAAAATCGAAAATGTACAGATACGTTAGATTTACATTCTTACTATATGTATAGATAGCAACATATGTAAAATAAAATACAAAATGATACTAAAGAAATATTGTAAATGTGCAAATAATTAGGGAATTACACTTTAAAATCCATTTACGTTTTTATGAACGTCTATCGTATAAAAAATGTAATAGATCAAGAACCAAGTAAAGGTTTCAAAACGATCACAGAAACACGTTACAGTACCGGTCGACTTATCCCACAATTATCACAATTATTACCAACGAGTAACAGTTTTATCTTTGAGGTCACATCTTGTGTGACGCGACGGCAAGTTTTCTAGACAACCTTAGATCTTTGTTATACTGGATTTCGAATATCAATATGTAGCTTAAATGTTCCACGCTCGAAGAATCTTATAATTAAGCTAGCGGGCCCGGGGGTCGTTATCCCGCCCTAATAATAAAAAAACAATCACTTGACTAATTATATACCTAAACCTTTCTCATGAATCACTTGTCTTCCGGTGAAAACCGCATGAAATGCCGTTCAATAGTTTTTGAGTTTATCGCGAACAAACTGACAGAGAATTGAACGAGAACTTTATGTGTAGTGATAAACTTTCAGCAAAGAGAAACGCTTTCATAGAACTACTAGATTAATTCGCGGTGTCGCTTGCGTTAATGACTTTGCGCTTTGTCTTATCCTAGAGAACAGTACTTTTTTATAAAATGTACCCTATTTCTGTTCCTACACATTTGACAACGTGAATGCAAAATTTCATGATCATCCGTTCAGTAGTTAAGGCGTGAAAGCATATCAAACAAACTGACATTCTTATTTATGACATTAATGTTTGTTAATTTATTAATTAATAAATATAATGTAGTGATTGAGTGCATTTTAGTAAAATACCTTATGTTACAAATTTTAAATCGACCGCCAACACCTGCGTATGTCTCACGGCAGATGTTTCTGAACAACTCCCCTGTCGAAGATTAATAAAGTTTTCGTTCCCAGAAAAATAACCTAATTGCTATGCTTTTCGTATCAATGGGCAGTATCTTTACACCCTTAATAGACAACCAAAAGAACAAAGAGTAAAATACAAGAAATACCTTTTTAGATTTTTTTTCTGTCTTAAAATTGCGCGATAAGTAACTTCTATGATTGAATAGATAGTATAGGTATAAGAAGATATACCACGGGTTCTCATATGGCAAACGTTTATTGCTAAATGTCTAGTAATTACAGTTTGAGAGATTGGTTCTTTTGTTGACAATAGAACGATTAATGTGTACTAGATTGTGTCCATACAGAAAACTTATATCCTCTCAACACAACGAATCCTCCTCTCCATCGCCCTCTCAAATAACATTCCTGTAGCAAACCACTATTCATTTCATACGTTTGAAAGTAGTATATAATTTGAATCATTGATTATAGATATAAACTTGACAGATGCTACTTTATGTTGGCGTATTACGCGCTCATCGTTATTGTAAGCTGTAACATTTGTCATTAGATTTGTATTTGATAGGTAGGATTTTATTAAGACTTTGAACACGATATTTTAATTTAATTTCTAGAGATTATTTTTATGTTAATAAATAATTAGAATATTTTTTCATAGTTTATATGAAAATACTAAACACTAAGACGCTAAACACGCCAAATCTAAAGGATACTGGCTCTTAAATGCAGCTGCCGGAACACACCAACAGGTGCTTGGCGACAGTTTTTAAACTTGAGAGTGGTAACGTAAGTCAGGCGGACTTAGAAAGAAATCTACCATCATGCTATAGTTTTATCACAATAATTTCTTTAAAGGGAAACTCCGTCTCAGTTGCAAGGAACTTACGTCCAACGACGTGGTATCCGATCACGCTATCAACAAAGCCATGATCGCTGACCGTTCGTACTAGACCAAGATCGCAGAGCTGCCAGACCTAACTTATTTTTAAATGGATGAAGCCTTATGTTTTGAGCAGTCTTTTGTGTACTTATAACGCTTTCGCACTCACGGAGTTCGACACTGGGGCGATGTATATATATCAGGAGACAAAGATGACTAAAAATAGGTGCTACTTTACTTATTTTTAAAGGGCTGATTTTTATATCTCTTGTGTATAATGTCATTCTAAAGCAGGAACCAGTGTCGCCAGACACCTAACCAGGGGCACAACTTCTGCCCGACGATTTAAAGCAGACAAAAAAAAACAGTGAACTTAGTTTATTTGTAAATGCTTGATTTTTTAATATGTTATTCAGACAACTATTACAAAACTATATTTCATCAGCCATTGTAATGGGCAAACATACCGCCAGATATGAAAAATAGTCAGCTGTTAGTATGAGCGCAACACCTTAATATATGTCTTAGTATGTACGAACAACTGTTTATTTCGGCTACAACGTGCGATTTGTGAGCGAAATAATTTTATTAGTAGTAGTAAGACTGAAACTAGAAAAAGTAGACTGAACTGAAAAAGAGACTAGAAAATAATGGAGGAGAAACAATTATTAAAGTGTGCATTTTGTAAAAAGTCTGATGTTTTCATATCGCTTACTGAAGAAACTTTAAAAAATGTCAAAAAATTAACAATGGCTTCAACATACAATGTCAAATTTAGCTTGATGATGAACTTGGAATGATTTTTGTGATTTGATGTTGAAACTTGGATAAGCTGGATTTAGTAAAAGACCAACAGAATTTATATATTAGATAAAGCAATCAGTTGGTCATTCCATGTTTCAGGTTCACTAATCTCTTATCTAAGCAACATGTAATTATTTCTTTTTCACCACCGATATTGAGGATATGCCATCTTACTTACACATTTTATCTAAGACAGTGAGGCGTTATAATATTACTTTACGTATGTGTGCGTTATCGTGCCATTTATTTTGTCAACATACCGTGTAGGTAACGTATCTATAGCTTTTTAGTTATAAAATCCTTGACTTTTTTGTACAAATTGCAAAGTAATAATTTGTGGTCGAACTGGACAGTAATAAGTGTGTACAAAGCAAGCGTTACTTTAGCTATCTCCAGTCGTGCCTATCGAGTTACTTTCGATGAACAAGAACACCGTAGCTCGTCGACGAGACATAAATGAATAAAATATAATGTTGAAAAAGAAAAGTGGGTATGTTGAAAAACTAGATTCGGTGAAACTGGCCATTTAAATCTTTAATGTTCTCGTTATGTGAGTTTGAATTTACTTTCGCGTAAATAACTCTGAATTCAAAACGATGTTCGTTTTTAGTCGATTTTTAACTTGACTGCGATCAAATAATGATGCATTGTTGCCAAGCAATTAGAAAATTGTTGTATTGACCAAATCTGACAATAATTGAAATTGAAATTGATATTGAATTGAAAAAGCGATACTAAAGAGATAAACATATATATCTATAGCTTTTAACGTGCGAGAGAATGAGAAAGAATACATTATACAGTGTTTCTTGTATTCGCGGTCTCCTTATCGCATATTACGCTATCTAATACTTGCTTTGATCTGAACGTTGTATATAACGTATACACATGTTTGTATGCCAGTGTGCGCGCGTCTGCTTATTGGACAAATGTATTTTTGTAGCATGGTAAAGTTGCTTCAGTACAGTAATTTCAAGAATAACAGCAACCACTGAGAGATAAATTACACGGATTTGAGAGTGTCTTGACAGCTGATTATACAATTTGTACTGACTGAACCCGAAACGAGAAAACAAAAAACAATCACTGATACATACATCAGAGTACTTTTACTGAAACCCTCGATATGCTTAAAGTGTGTGGTGGCCGCATAACAATCTGACACAAATTCTAAATTCTACTAAGCGCTTATTATTTTTTTAAATTAATTTTGAATACTGTATCAACTCACATCGTTTACTGTTTTAAAAACATTTTAAAGATATGAGAAAAGAACGATATTAATATTTATGTCGAAGTTGGTACAGCAAATGTTGTCGTAACTCTGACGAACTTCATGTAAAACGTAATCGCTGTGAATTAAGTCACTACGAGGTAATTTTGTACAAAATTAATTAATGTTATCGACTAAATTATTTTGGGGAGATTTAAGTAAATAGTAATTGCTTTGACTTTCACAGTTTGTCACATAAAAGGGCAAGATGTCGTTGATCTACACGCATTCCTATGTGGAAGTTATTGTAAGGTGAAGAAGCTCTGACCGGATAAATATTCACAGTGCCTAAATAGTGTTATTGGTTTCCCTAACCGACTGACTATACGTATTTTATAACATTGCGTTACTTTCTTTTTAATTTGGAGAATTATAATCTACATTATATTTATAATCTGTAAATGCCCATAGTATATACGTTTAAGGAAGTTGAAATTGGATTTATAGGAAGTGAACACAGTGATTGTAGGTTATGTTTTATTGTTATTCAATTTGGTAATAATAACGCGAACCCAGTCGCAGGCGGATACTAGTGTTTGGACAATTTCTTTTTTTACATTATTCGTTTCTATCTATTAACTTTATTCTGCGATATACTTGTAGAAATTTAATATAAACAAGTAAAACGCGAATATTCATTCGGATTGAGTAACTCATAAAAAATTTTGATGTTAATTTGTAAATTAAGTCATATACTTTCCAAACACGGCTTTCGCCTGACTTAGATAGGTTTATTCAAATTATTCCGGATTTTAAATGCCATTTCGATGAGTTCATTGGCCATCGAACATGGTTTTTATGTTGTCATATACAATAAGCATTATTGCTTGATCTAAAACAAACTTATACTTAAACCTTGTGATATATCTAAGAGTTGAAATATAAAAATATGAATACATTTGAGGTAAGTTTTAGATTAATATATAACGTTTACATTATTAAATAGTTTATGCCCGCGACTTCGTTCGCGTGAAATAGTTATTTTTGGCTAACGCTAACACGCAGCGGAAGCTCTCAAAAGAAAAAAAGACTCGATTTTGAAACATTCTTCATTGGTGCTCCGGTCCTATTGGTCTTAGTATGATATATGGCCTATAGCTTTTCTCGATAAATGAGCTATCTTACACTGGAAGAATTTTTAAAACCGGACCAGTAGTTCCTGAGATTAGCGCGTTCAACATACTAAACAAATAAACCGTTCAGCTTCATAATATTAGTATAGATTACTACTCTACTCTCGTACTTACCTCGAGCGGTCATTCAAATTACAATAACTTTTGACAGAGTGGACCGATTTTGATGAAACAAAGACTAAGTTACTCCTGAGGATATGCTCTGTGATTTGAGGTTTATTGAGGTTTGAGGATGATGTTTTATTGTTAACTAAATACTTTAGCAGTGATGCGTGTTCGTACAAACAGACAGACAGTCATTTCTAAAAATGATTGAAATGTGTTTTATTACTTATTCCTAGACACCTTCAAGAATTTTTTTCACGAAAATCGAAAACAGACACGTTAGATTTCCATTGTTATTATATGTATAGACTAGCTGTAACCCGCGGCACCGCACGCGCTTTTTTAAAATGTGTTAAAAAATGTAAACTTATGAGTAGGTGTGTACATTATAGAAATGCTTTTTCAAAAACATTTGACAGTACGACACGCACGCCATCTACTGTTGTAACATGTAACGTGTACATTAGATATGTGAATAATAACAGTGTCTCGAAAGGAATGGGATTTATCATCAGCAATATACCTGGAACTTTAACCTACAATATATCACCCTCAGTGGTCACTTAGACTATATAAGAAAGTAATTAAAATTTTAAGCTACACATTGTAGAACAATATGTGTTAAATCATTTATATTATAAATAGAATATGCCCATACTGTCGATATAATTAAGTTATTCTTATACGTTGCTATAATCGCTGAGTTATGTAGACGCAAGCGCGGTAAAAAAATCATAATGGCTACCAAATTGACCAAAAAGATAATATAATTTTAATTACATACAAACATATGACTTTCAATTATGTACTTGTTAATTATGTACTTGAAGTCCAGTGAAGCACACGTCTCACTCGCTTGTTTACAATAAACAACATATTCTTAATAAATTTCACATGGACGAATGCACGGGTAGCAAATAAAAAATAAAATATAATATGTCAACCGCAATAATTTCGGATATCTGCCAGTAAAATTCCCGTTAACATAGGTCCAGCCGTTTCGGACTTAACCCGGAACAAACAAACAAAATATAATAATTTGAAATACCAACAATTAAAAAAAAAATCTTTGTTACTTGTGTCCAAATCCATTCACCAAAAAGTCGTTATTTTAATTTCAGATACACACACTTTATTTTTATAATACGTAATAGATTACAAATAAAAAATTGGAAACAAAACAAACGTAGAATAAACATTTTGAATAGAAACACAAAATAAACTTTAAAAATGTTTGCAATAGAAAGTTACCATTTACCATGGCAACTTATAGTATAATACTAACGCTAACACGCAGCGAAAGCAATCAAAACGAAAAAAATGCCCGATTTTGAAACATTCGTCATTGGCGCTCCACTCCTATTGGTCTTAGCTTTAGCCTTCCTCGGTAAATGAGTTATCTAAAACCGAAAGATTTTTTCAAATCGGTCCAGTAGTTCCTGAGATTAGCGCGTTCAACCAAACAAACAAACAAACTCTTCAGCTTTATATATTAGTATAGATTTGATCCCATTTCAGACATAGAATAATTTATATTTCGATTAATGGCCTCAATATTTTTGAATTACAAATTAAATGGTTGTCAATGTTTATTATTGTTATTAATTGTAAGTTTCATCACTCTCGAACAGATGGCGCCACGTTTTATTTTTGATTTTCTTTTCAGCTCCAGTTTATTTTATGGTGCAAGCTCGCTTTTTCTCGATCGAAATACTTTATCATAATTTTATAATTCAAAATGTAATAACTGAGCTACAGCAACGCGTGGCCCCGTCAGCTAGTAATATATATCAGTTGTGGTGGTCTAGTAGTTTGACCGGTGGAATATCATTCAGATGTCCGCAGGTTCGAACCCCGGCATGTACCAACGAATTTTCCGGAAGTTGCATACATTTACTAACATAAATTACATACTATCGGCTGACGGTGAAGGAATATCGTGAGGAAACCTGAACCTGGGAAATGTTCTTGTAAGTGGGAAAACATAGAACTATGGATTTCTCGAAGTTTGAAATCGCCAATACATCGTGTGCTGGCGTGGTGATTATGCCCATACCTTCCTTCTGGAAGACGCCTGTGGCCCTGCAGTGGATCTCTCAGAGACTGGTGATGATTATATTTTAATGGATTTTTCTCAATTTTCCGTATGATTTTTGAAACATTTTCTTTTAGAAATACCATTCCTGATAATTATAAATACAACAAAGAATTAGCCAAATAGATGTGAGCCGTTCTAAAGTAATAGGTTACATACATTCCATATTTTTATTTATTTAAATTACAGGGTCTTTAACTTTTCATTGCAATAATCATTAACAATACGTAAGATAAAACGCCTGTGTTTAAATAAAATCTGTTTTTTTTTCTCGAACTGAATACGCTATTGATCTGGCAAGGTCTTAACAGCGTCACCGGACTACGGGTTTATCTAAGCAATATTTATAGCTATGTTAGACAAACACCGACAGAGTGTAATGTTTACTTCGTCCAAAGGTCATTTTTATGTTTGATAATGTGAACAGAAATATATATTTGCATATAGGATATATTAATTGTTCTTAAAGGTCATTTCAGAACAGAATTCCTAATAAACGGGTATTCTAAATTGTCATTCTCTTTAAATGCATATTAAAGTCATAAATACAGATTGAAGCGATCAAGACTTCGGTGATAGTGTTCGGACTGCCAAAAATATAGCTTTTAGATATTAATGCAGTCGTGGTAACAATAATCGAAACAAGTTTTTTTTTATGTCATACCAGGCAAACGAATAGTTGGGTCACCTGATGTTAAGTGATCACCACCGTCCGATAGACACTAACAACACCGGGAGAGTCGAAAGTGCGTTACCAGCCTGTATTTGGTGGGAAAGGGAAGGAGGGGGGAGAGGAGGGGAGGTGGGCCTCCAGCGCTCTCACTTACCGAACGAAACGTAACAATGCAAGCACTGTTACTTCACGTGGGTTTTCTATGAGAGGGTGGTACTACCACGGGTGAGCCGACCCATTCATGTTGAAATTAGTAGTCGCTTCAGCATGGCTTTACCACCTTGAAATATATGTTGAAATATATAAATAATAGAAAATATAACAGATTTCAGTTATCACTGTGAAATAGCAGTGACAAAAAAGATAATTTCATCTCCATTATATTAAAACGAATACTTATTTATTTATTTATTATATACTAGCCCCTGCCCACGACTTCGTCCGCGTAGTAATAGTTACTACTCTGGGCTAACGCTGACACGCAGCAGAAGCTCTCAAAAAGAAAAAAACATCTCGATTTTGAAACATTTTTCATCTGTGCTCCACTCCTATTGGTCATAGCTTGATGATATATAGCCTATAATCATTCTCGATGAATGAGCTATATAAAACTGAAAGAATTATTAAAATCGGACCAGTAGTTCCTGAGATTACCCCCTACAACGCCACAACGTCACAAACTCACAAACTCACAAACTTTAGCTCTTTATAATATTTGTATAGATTACTATATATTAATATAGCAGATTTACAGTTATCGCTTGTGAAGTAGCACTGATAAAATAAAATAATTTCACTTCCATGTAATTATATTAAAGTGAATATAGCAGATTTACAGTTATCACCTGTGGAATAGCTGTAATAAAAAATTGTAATTTTACTACCATACAATATGTTAAAATGATTATAATTATGTTGTCAAGCCGAGGTCACATGTTTACTAGCCTTTCGGTTGCCTTTTAAAGTAGTTTACTATAGGTACAAATAAACCGCGAATCTATGAGTATCTTACCATCATTAATTCTCTCGGCCTGTTATATACTACCAGGAAGATTCCTTGATAGAATCAATAAACTTATTCGAACAAAGATCTTATCAACTGCGATTGCTTTATTTTTTACAACGTCTTCGTCAATCGGAATCGATCCTAGAACCTCCGTTATATTAATCGAACACTGATAACTATACAAGGAAAACAGTTCAGACAAATCAAAATAAAAAAAATCATCGTATGAAAATGATAATACAAACTCTTCGAGAAACATTCTAGTCTCGATTCGACCTCGATTGTTTATTCTTTTTTTACCAACAGCACACATGCTTCTTTAAAATGACTTATATAATTCAACGATCAAAACTGAAACAGGACTTCACAACTATAACACAGTTGATACGTATCATAAAGTCCTTAGAAATGTTATAAATACGAGTATTTCTTTGTAACGCTATCGCACTTTAACTACTGAACCAATCATGATGAAACTTTGGATACATGTTCTCAGCAGTGCAGAAAAGAATATATGGTAGTTTTATCCAGAAAATGTAATGCATCCAAGGGTAGACAAGTCTACTTTAATGCAAGCGAAATTGGAGTAAAGGTTAGTAATAAATAACACTAATACAAGTTAAAGACGAAAGTAAATTTCGTGTTTTACTTTTAGAGTTGTATATGTACCTACTCACGTATAAGAGTATATGTTTGTGTATATATATATATATATATATATATATATATATACACATGTGTTTTTTTTGTATATACAATGCCCGCTAGCATAATGCTCGCTTTGTATTATGTTGTTTTTTTCTTTTAGGTTTTCCATATTTGCTTTGATTTTTATTGACTTTGTATGGTAATTACTTTGCTTCCACACATCATAACATAATAGTAAGTAGTCTATAACTGTTCTCATTAAATAGGCTTGAAAAGTCAAAAATATTTTTTTACATCTGGTAGTTCTTGTGATTAACGCATTCAAACACTAAGGAACAGCGATCTCTTGAGCATTATAGTGTTACTATGTGTTTTCCACGGCCTCATATATATTTCCTATGCAGTGATTATTTTCAACGCGTTATTATATTCCTTTTATACGAAAGAAAAACCTACTGACGGACAAATTACGGATTTTCATACAAACTTTTATTCTTTTTTTTACCACCTATGGGAATAAAATTACAAAAATCATGTACTTACTCACTACAGTGTAAAAAGAAAACCGCTTGCAAATCTTCACAGCCGTAGCCCTAGTTATTGATATGTCAGTCAGCCAGTCATTCAGTTTGCCAGTTGTCTGTAGATTAAATAAATATGACAAACGTATATATTAAAAATGGAATTGTTATTAAACGTCACAATAAAAACACATTCTCTTACGAATTTTGTATAATTTTAACCAAACTATTACGTTCTCTAGCACTTTCTTTTTCGAAATTAACAGCCTAAACGGTCGGTGACCACGTAATTTGATGCTACGATAAAAATCTTCACACATTAGATAAACTTTTTATTAGATTTAAAATTTGTAATGCCTGTTACATATTAAATACGCTCGTACTTATGGGGTGAAATTACATGGTACGATGTGTGATTTCTTGTTAGTTGGACCTTCAAGAGTACAAGCGGTTAATTAAAATACTGATTATTACATTACTTTTAAATAATTTTAACTTGTATTATATTTAAATTCTACATAGAATTCAAACAAATAAAAACAATAAATGAATAAAAAGCCTGTTTATACATCTACTTGTTATTTTGTTACTATCATTGACGAGTAGAGGCCTCCAGAGAAAGCCAAGCGTCGCTCTTCCTTGTCCCTTGCAACGCCCATCCAGCTCCTACCTGCTTATAGATTGCAGTTCGTCTTTCCACTGTGCTTTTGGCCTACCTCTACTTCTGTAACCGTGAGGTCCGTTCCACATTGTTATCATTTTTGTCCACCTGTTATATTGGATACGAGCCATATGTCATGCCAATTTCCACTTTAAACTGCGAACGAAGGATAGAGCATTTATTATTTTAAGAGTCAAAATCTAATTTTTATTTTGCCATATTCTGTCTTTCAGTGTTATTTTTAGTGAGCTGCGTTCTAATGCTGCATATGCGAAATGTAGGCTTTCTACTCATTTTAGAGTCGAATATCCACGTCAGTCAGACTAAGATACATGAATCTATTACTTTCATCTTCTACATTGCATTATGATCCAGAGAATGTAAATAAATTACACACAAATCAACATTACTTCTTTCTAAATGTTTCAATTTTAATAGATTTCAAATGTAATAAGATTCCGACGGTAAACGAACAGAAAGTGTTCCGACTAAGGCATCCAATTACCGCATTTCGCGCATCCCCCGATGTCTACATATTTATTTATCCTTGGCGTCAGACTCGCGAAGTTATCGCGTTAAAACCAGTTCGCGATTCGCATTCGACTCGCAGACGGCTTGACAATATCAAGGACAAAGTTTACGCTCTGAAGTCATTTGAAAGTTTTGTACCAAATATATTTTATCAAATTATCTTGCAATTTTGTCACCTTTATTACAACTAAACACAATAACATTAATTATGTATTGTTTTCAATATTCATTAATTTAAAAACAACGTACATATATTCATAGTATATAGGCGTTTTCGAGGATTTTATGACATCTTCCCCCTAATATCGCGTAAGATAATTCAAAATTGCGAAAAAAATCTACGTGATATTTGCCAAAACCCGTCTTCTCCACATGAGATCCCTATCTACTAAAGAATACTACATAATATGCAGATCTGCGTAAACGATGGTCTGAAAAGTTCTTAATTGCATCTACTGTAAAGCCTCTAATACATACATGAATGTCTGGTAGCTATTCGACATAACAATCGTGTCATCTCAAGCATGTAGTAAAAATACCTTACCTGATTGCAGAACTTTCGTAATATTAACAACGCACTTTATCCTGGTAAATTGCGCAATCGAAGAAAAAGCAGTTACTAACGAAAGTTAAACTTCTCAGTATTTTAAACAAGAATTCCACGGTTTTGCAATGGTGAATGTTATGATGGAACAAGCTTTAACATTATTGGCGGTCTTTCGTAAATCTTAAATTAATCGCACGTTTATTTTTTTTATTCTATTCTATCCTATTCTTGATACACACAATAAATGCTTAACTAGCCTGTGAATAGAATAGTTACCGTAGTCACCGAGAGCTCCGACCCAGTTGTTAAGATTCGAACCCACGTCCATTGACGCGGTGCCTGAACACGCTATCAACTAACCATTATCGCTTCATACCATCCCGAATAGTTTAGTCAAACTAAGTGCACACATAAACAGACGCGCAATGCGACTTTGTTCTATCAAATAAATCTATATCATATCTAAAAAAAATATATGAGATGTAAATATTGTGTTAGAGAGATTCACAATTTCACCCGACTCGGTTCATTACGTGCGCGATTGTTGGGGTTTTTCGGTTCAAACCGCACCTTTTAAATGATTGTAACTTTCCGTTTCCCAAACGGACCGGCTTTGTAACGTTGTGAAATGAGGATCTGCTTCAATGGACTCGGGGAGTGCCTTGTTTTATCTTTACAATATCGTGCGAACGATGATTCTGTAATTTCTGCGATAAATTTCAATATATTATGTATGTACATACCAGCTTTTTATCGCATCTTCCTTCGCTTTAATGTAGATTTAACCTATCCCAAAAAAAAAAAACTTTTTTCCGGACTAAATTTACCGTATTTCCTTTTCTGCATGCCTGACAACGTTCACATTACCATATAACAAAATTTTATGATGATAGGTTAAGTAGTTACGGTGTGAAAGCGTGACTAACAAACTAAAATTCGCATTAGATAGGACATAAGTTGTAGTTGGCGTTCGCAATGTAATCGTTATTTTGTTTTTCAAGTTCACCATATCTACTATTATCTACCTCATATATAATATACTAGCTTCTGCCCGCGACTTCGTTCCCGTGGAATAGTTATTTTAGTCTAACGCTAAAAAAAACACGATTTTGAAACATTCTTCATTGGTGCTCCGCTCCTATCGGTCTTAGCGTCACGATATATAGCCTAAGCCTTCTTCGATAAATGAGTTATCTAACGCTGAAATAATTTTCAAATAGGTCGAGTAGTTCCTGAGATTAGCGCGTTCAAGCAAACAAACGTCTTAGCTTTATAACAATAGGTATACTAGCGGGCCCGGAGGTTGTTCTCCTGCCTTAATAATAAAAAAATCCTAAAAGTCAACCGCAGCACTACCTACGGGATCCAATTGTGAATCTAAACTATTCTTGAATTTACCTGAAAACACATAAATATTCATTAAAATCTATCCAGCTATTTAGTAGGGTTTCAGTCACATACACACGGACAGAAGAATTATATATATAAAGATATACAGTATGCATTTATACATATAAAACTTTCAAAGGAAATTCCATTGCTTCATTCCATTCCATACCATTGCTCAATAATCGTCTCGACCGGTCAACTTTACCGTCCAATTTTTATAAGTAAGGACGAAAGAAAGTCCTGGACGGTGTCACTGACCCGGAAACCTGTTCTCTCATGGTCATCTACCGCTGCAAACAATGTAATCACCTTATAATAACCTGCAGTTTTGTTTAAAATATTAATTATATTTCAAAAAACTATCACACGTATAATTTAATTTTCATATTTAAATAGTATTACAATTGGTGTCCCAAATAGTGTTTCTCAGTATAATAAAACTAAATTAATACTCGCCGGTTTGGAATTTTAATATTTAAAGAATATTCTTAATAACAAGGTTTTATACCATTGATATATAAAAACCCAAGATGCGCAATTAACGTCTCACAGCCGGCACACAAAAATGAGCGCATAATTTTGAATTATGCAGTCATTTCAAATAGTCTCGCGTCGCTTGCGTTCTTGTAAAAACAACTTTAAATCATTCAATTAAGGTCGAATTTGTAAAATCATAAGCTTATCGCATATCTATAACCACGTATGTATATTGGGGAGTTTTGGCGGGACGGTTTTGAGCGCTACTTTTATTCGAGACTGTGTGTCTTGGGTTTTTATATGTCAATGTTTTTTATACAAATATGCTAGGAGTGTAAAGGTAAGGAGAACCAGCTTTAGGTATGAAAAAGCGGCCATTTTGGAATCCAACATTTTGTTATTTCATTTTCGTGTACTGTCATCAGGGCTGAACAAGCATACAAAATTGAATTTCAAGTTTAAAGAAACTGATTCCAATTTAGCTTGCAAAATTTTACTTAAATAAACTAACAAAAACTTCCTAAATAAAAATATATATATTGCACTAATATGACGATAAGAGTTTTTAGCGGGATTTTGGTCTGTCATGTAGTGGATTTTATATTTTATTCATAATCTCGTGTTACTTGACTCTATATTGTGTTAAATTTTTGGTGTTTTATGTAATGTAGTTTGTTTATTGTGCATAAGTGAAGTGAATGAAAAATAATACCACGGATCATGAAATCTGAGATGCCACAAAAACTCCATGGAAAATTCTAACAAGAGAGCCACCATCTTGTTGGAACATTGAATTAATTACTCAACAATGGAAATGAACAAACACTCTGGGTGAGAGAAACGAAATAATTCAGACAAAGAAGATGGTACGCTACTATTAATAAAGAGATTAAGATATGTATAAAAGAATATGTACGAAATATTATATAGAGGATTTGGCGCTTGTGCCTTTGTATTAACTTGGACACGGAAGAAAATTGGTTAAAGGATACCTAAGAACTACCTATATTGACATCTTCAGAATTGGCAGTATGGATTAATTCCTTCGCCTGTCCTATTAGACGAATATTATTACTACTACAGACGATGATAGACATATAGAAGTTTTATAGATATAGGGTGGGGTAAAGCGTAGAACAACTAAAAAATAATTAAATTTTATATTATTGAATACAGTTAAAATTCCATATATCTCTTATATTCTGGTATTTTCCTAAAGCGATATTTATTTTTGTTTATGACATCAATAACGCTTTATCGATATTACCGGTTTTTCGATATGTCTTCGATTTGAGTAGTTTTTCGCAACGGTTATCGAATGGAACTTCATTATTGATATATAATAGGGTGGACTAAAGAAATTGACTATTTTTTTTTTACTTTGTACTCAGAAAAATAGTTTGGCAGACACCTCAAAAAAATTATCTCCAAGTATGAGCTCTTAATTTTAATAGGAAAGTCTTCCGCCTCTGTTTTTTTATTTTTTCTTTATTATTAGAAAGAAAAATTTCACATCACGAAAAAATATCACGTCTCATATATTTGTAGGAAATTGAATTTTCTACAAAAAAGGTCGGTTACAATTCTTTGTAAATCTCACCGTTTAGAAGTTATTGAACTTTGGTTATTTATGATGGTGATATAAGAAAAAAGAAATCTGCCTGAAAATAATGAAACATTAACTTTCAGTAACTTTTAAACGGTGAGATTTACAAAAAATTGTAAGAGACCTTTTTTGTAGAAAATTCAATTTCCTACAAATATATGAGACGAGATAATTTTTCTTTCTAATAATAAGGAAAAAATAAAAAACTGAAAGGCGGAAGACTTTCCTATTAAAATTAACTGCTCATACTTGGAGATAATATGTTTTACGTGTCTACCAACCACTTCTTCAGAGTATAAAGTTAAAAAAAAATAGTCGAATTTTCTGGTCCACCCTAATATATAACCGTTATAATTGGCACCAATATAACTAGTCATTATACAGTACACCGCAATCAAAAGAATTCTCTATAGAAAACTCATAATAATCGTAGTTTCCCCACTTTAATGCGGTCCCTTCGAGCAGAAACAAGATTCAGATCTGTGCCACAAACACAAATAGAAAGATGCTTATTTAGTTGTTTTCGACGAAGTTCCACGTTAGTTGTTACCTCGGGCTTATTCCGTGTGATATTATGTATATTTGTTATTGTTTTTGACCTTAAAAAATAATGAGAAATTTCTCGAATAAATCAAATTTTAAATTAGCGATTAATTGAATAGAAATATATTCGATTTTATTGATAAACTAGTTACAATAACTTTTGATAGAAAGATCCGATTCTAATGAAATAAAGACTGAATATTACTTCGGCGATATGGTTTATGATTTTCTTCTCTGATGTTTTATGATGAACCTAGTAATTTAGCAATAACACAGGCGTTAACAAACAATCAGACATTTCTAAAAATGACTGAAATGCATTCCATTTGTCTAGACACCTGCAACAGAGATTTTCAATAAAATCTAAAAAGTACAGACACGTTAGATTCACAGTCTTATTATGTGTTGAAGACAAGTATGGAGTACCTCTTTATAGAAAATTACTATTCTCGTCTTTTTGTCGTATTAACTTTATAGGATTTAGCGTTTATTCAGAATTTTATCAAATATTAGATGGCGATGTGGTCTAAGGTGGTATATATGTTGAGGTTCAGAACTCGATCTCTAGTGCAGCTATCGAAACATACCTATAGATGCTAGGCGTAGATCTTCAACTTAAGGATGGTAGTTAGACAGACGGACTTAGAAAACCTCCAGTATTATCATTATCGAGGTTATTTAGCTATACGAAATTTAGATTTAATAGTTACGCGAGAAATTGTGTGTTTACTATATTTATTTATTGTTAGGCTAAGGACTCGCGAAGCGGTATTTATACGCGGCCGCCGTGGTCGCGGGTACGCAGCTTCTGTAGAATACAGATATACTAGCAGCCACCGCGGACGTTGTCCCGCCTGGATAATAAAAAAAAAACCTTAAAAGTCAACCGCAGCGCCACCTACCGGGTCAAATTATGAATCTAAACTATTCTGGGATCCACTGAAACACGCACACAAAATTTCATCAAAGTCGGTCCAGCCGTTTAGAATAGCGGGTCGGGCGGACGTTGTCCTGCCTTGATAATATTTAAAAAAAATCTAAAAGTCAACCGCAGCGCCACCTACTGGGTCCAAATTATGAATCTAAACTATTCTCGGATCCACTGGAACGCGCACACAAAATTTCATCAAAATCGGTCCAGCCGTTTAGGAGGATTTCAGTGACATACACACGTACAAAAGAAATTTATATATAAAGATATGTAAAAATTAAAGCACATCTCACGACGCGTTTTACGCCTATTACCCGCGGCAACTAGTAGAAACGCGCGAGCCGCGGTCATCCGCAGCCTCGGCCTTGGTTCAGTTGGCCGTCCGTTCTTGTCTAATTCATTAACCACCCGTCTTGCAACCTTCCATCTTGCGATCACCACCCGCCTCGTTTGCGAGCGATTATCTCAACCGCGAGGGCTGTGAAACCGTGCAAATAAGCGGTCTCGTGAGTTTAGGAATAAAACCGCAGTTCCACGCCCGCGGCGGGCACGGGTAAAACCGCTTCGTGAGTTCTTAGCCTTATATTAACTCTTGACTCCCGCGCACTGTGTTGGTCTTTAAAAAATTGGTCAAGGGATCAATCGAATCGATTAATACCCTAGAATCATTTACGAACATTTACACATCAAATGGTCATAGTCCTATGGTGATACGTTCAGTAATTTCAACGTTATTAAGCTTCAAATGAATATTCTTTCTTTATATATAAATTTCTTCTGTACGTGTGTATGTCATTAAACTCCTCCTAAACGGCTGGACCGATTTTGATGAAATTTTGTGTGCGTGTTGCAGTGGATCCGAGAATGGTTTAGATTCACAGTTGGACCCGGTAAATGGCGCTGCGGTTGAGTTCTAATTTTTTTTTTATTTTCAAGTCAGAACAACGACCGCCCGGCCCGCTAGTTAGTTATTATATATGGTTTGAAGGAGATATATGAGTCGTCACATTTCAAAATATCATATAACATGTTTCATTTTTTTTAATGTCCAGTCCTTATACACCGAGCACGAAGTTTAAATTTTGCCGTTCATAAGTTTTTTTATTTACGATCTTCAGTTTTACATGTACAAAATACGAAGATCATAAAAATTACGTAAAATATTGGGAAAGGCTAAAATTGGATTTAGCACATTTTTAAATATAATAAAACATATATAGATTTATTAACATTATATTCAGTCATAATTATTTCAAATAAACCTTTCATTGTGAATATCTTAACTGTTATTTTACTTACGGCTCTAAAAGCATTGTAACAAATAAAATATAATCATATTATAATTTCGACCGGAATCAACGTCTCTGTGTCTTCAAAACTAGGTATTATAACTGGAGAGTTAACAATCGAGATGTTTAACTTTTTTTTTTAAGTTCAATGACGCGCAGTCGAACGTGACTAGCGGATTGTCTGTATGAATAATGTCTGATCAACATTATTGAGGTGAACTTGAATTTTTCGTACTGTAATTTATAATAGACTGCGTCTTACTTGTAGCTTCACTCGCTTTGATATAAATTTGACCTATCTAACGGGGACAGTATTTTTACAATAGAATGTTAGTTTTAGGATGTAATGGATCAAACGGTTTGCCATTCAAGGACAATTATAATGATTATTGGATTAATATATATACAGATATAGTTATCACTACATATTATAAAACAAAATTCTCCAGCACGTCTGTCTGTCTTTTTTATTGGAGATCGGCAAAAAGACTGTACTGTGCCTGATGGTAAGCACTGTACAATCCAAAAACGATAGCGACCACCGAGAGTACATACTACCCATCGCCGGTCGCCGCTGTCATGCCGGCCTGCGAAAGTATTTCTTCACGTGGTGCTTGAAGGACCCCGTGTCATAGGAAGGAGGAAACATACTGGCCGGGAGATGGTTCCACAGCTTAACGGTACGGCAAAGATAAGACTTTGCGAACTTTTTAGTTCGTGCCCAGATAGAATTTACCGTAAAACTGTGGCTCCGAAAACCAGCGCGCGTGGTGCGGTTATGAAAAGGAAAGGAAGGCACGAAAAGAAGAGGATGGAATAAGCTCAAAAATATAATTTATCAATATTTTTTTTATAAATTGGTTGAAAACGGTAATTGCTTAGAAGTGACGGTAAAAGTCAAGTGCCTGGGAGCTTTCGTCGAAAACGCACGAAATAAACGACGCAGACGAAGTCGTGTGTATTAGCTAGTTAACGATAATCAAGAATATTAAATTATTAGTTATCCCTAGCAGCTTCACTCGTTTTAACGAAGATTTGACGTAGGTAGTCCTCGGGAACAGTACTTTTTTCTGTATAGATTGGATAGACTCTATATCCTTTTAACCGACTTCAAAAAAAGGAGGAGGTTATCAATTCGTCTGTATTTTTTTTTTTTTATGTTTGTTACCTCATAACTTTGGACTGGGTGAACTGATTTTGATTATTATTTTTTTATTTGAAAGCTGGTGGTACTTCCCGTGTGGTCCCATTTTAATTTGGTCCAGTTCCGAGAACGGCACCCAGTGCAAAACCGTATAAGTTTTAAATTTGCATTAAGTATGTACACGACAAATAGACGAATAACTCAATATCACGCTAACCGATTTCGATGATTCATTTTTTATTGGAAAGGACATACTTCAAGGGTAGTTTGATGAGAGTTTGGTTAAGTTAAGATTATGGGATCCGTGACAAAGTAAGAAAACTTTCAAGAAACGAGCCTACTCCTTTCTTAAGGGCCGGCAACGCATCTGTGTTTCCTCTCGTGTCGCAGGTGTCCATGGGCGGCCGTGATCACTTACCATCAGGTGACCCGTATGTTCGTTTTCCACCAATATTATAAAAAAAAACTCTTCAATTCTTAGGAGCCTTTTGTGCTTATGTTCGTTGCTGTGTTGCAACATGACGCAAGCATTGTAATTACATTACTTAAGGTGTATTATGTGTGAAGCGATGGTAGCCGAGTTGGTGGTAGAAACTATCGCGGATTATCGATAAGGTTGCGTTCATACCAAACGTTACTTATTGTACAACCAATTGAAATCATATCGCATACCATACTGATAGATACCATACCGCAAAAATGCGCATATTTTAATATACTTAAGGCGGAACGGAGTTCGCGGGCACTGCTAGTAAAATATATTTATGTACACAAAAAATGGAAAAATAAAGTAAATTTTCAAAAAAAAGTATTAACCGACTTCAATATCAATCAAAAACCCATAAGGCACTAAAAAGCGGAAAATAAATAGTTTATCAAATTAACCAAATTAAATAAAACATATGAATATGTGTGCTACCTAGAGATATATTAGAAGTCGGTGCCAACTGAAAATCGTATCATCTACATAGGTACAAAAAGTTTAAGTTCACTCTCGCGTCTCTGTAATACTATTCTACCTGGAACAAATTTGAAATTTCGGTTGGCACCGATTTCCAGTACATCTCTAGGTAGCACACATATTCATATGTTTTATTTAATTTGGTTAATTTGATAAACTATTTATTTTCCGCTTTTTAGTGCCTTATGGGTTTTTGATTGATATTGAAGTCGGTTAATACTTTTTTTTGAAAATTTACTTTATCTATACCTCTGACAATGTGTATGCAAAACTTCATGTTTGGATGAATTTTCTCTCGAGCTGTCTACGCTATTGCCTTGACGGGCTTTCACAGCTTCACCGCACTACTAAGGCGAGCGCTTAAGGTACTTAAGGCAATGGTCAATGGTCCCAAAGTAGCTGAACCACGGCTTGAGCGGTTGCTTTGGATGCAACACTGCGAATCTGTCTAAGCTATACTAAGCTAGCTGTTGATACATATAAGAATTCGTGAGACACACATGACTTATCACAATATCGGTTGAGTAGTCCAGGCGTGCAAGAGTGACAAACAAACAATATCACTTTCGCATATATGTATAATATTAATAAGGACTAGTAACTGTAGTTTCCTTTATCACCACCGTAGCTTGAATTATGCATAATGTAAAAGTATTTAATAAATTTGCATCATTTTTTTCAATTTGCTTTCCGATTGAATTGCTTCCATTATATAGCATGTTTAACACCCACTGTAACGGTACACCTAGGCATGTCGCATTCCAGTCATCATCATCGGCCTGTCAGAGACCCATTGCAGGGACATAAACCTCTCGCCGATGGAAGTTATAAGCCACAATCACCACGCCAAGCCCACGACGTATTGGCGACTTCAAACTGTGACAAATCCACAGTTCTATGTTTCCGCACATACAGTGGTACTTACTACAAGAACATTTCTCAGGTTCAGGTTTCCTCACAATGTTTTTTCTCACTGTTAGCCAATATTGTTACCAATTTAAATTAGTAAATGTACGGGAATTCCGAGAAAATAGTTGATACATGTCGGGTTTTGAACCTCCACCGGTCAAGCCACTAGAGACTTCGACTTTTCGCCACACATATGGTGATGGATAATACACGCGTCACGATAATTCTGTATTAATTTCACGGGTTTCATATTCAGCCAGTGTGTACGTAACAACAGAGAAGTTTCCAGGTCGGCATGATAGCGATGACCCACTATAGGTTGTCTATCTTTCGGTGATCGCGATTTTTGTTGAGCTTAACTGTAGTTATCCCCAGGCAAAGCATTTGTTATATTCCTTCCTTCCCACCTGGTCGATGACACTGTCATTTTGGTTAAATGAATCGAGATGCCGAAAATTAATCTGGTGATGAAAGATATAATATACTAGCGGGCCCGGCAGACATTGTTCCGCCTTGATTATAAAAAAATCCTGGACAAATTATATACCAAAACGTTCCTCGTGAATCACTTTATCCAATGGTGAAAACCGCATAAAGATCCGTTCAGTAGTTTTTGAGTTTATCGCGAACAGACAGACAGACAGACGCGGTAGGGGACTTTGTTTTATACTATGTAATGATTGTTAATAATAATTAATAGTCAGAAATATTAGCTACCGTGATTACTTATTCGTTCTTATTATGTTCGTAAAATCTAAAAAAAATGGTATAAAGAATGGAATCAATATCTGATGTTTTTTCCTATAAAAGAAGTTATGGTTTTCCCTTTATAAATATTTAAATTTTATGGTAAAACCTAACTATTATTTATGTAGTCATAATTTTATATTAACATATACTTGACATTTACAAAATAATACTTCAAACATTTACATTCCTGTGGATAATCTTATTTACATACTCGTATGCGAACACAATATCATAAAGTTCCAAGTTAGTTAAATAACACAAACGGTGTAAAATGTGATCACTTGAAATAAATATTAATGTATTTTGAAGAATAATAACAATCATACTGAACTACACAACTTACAAAAAACATCAGTTAAAAATATATTTTTGATAAATAATAATATTCAGTAAAGAAGAACGTAGCCTCTTAATTACGTGTAACACATAACAGAAGCAATTGTGGAAATGCTTAAACATCTTAAACATCTGCTTCAAACTAGATAATTCATATTATTTGTCAGTCATAACTAAAGCTTAGCGAATTAGCGAGTGTTCTTTATGTTATAAAGTAACAAATAGACATAAATTCTATAGAATATTAAGTAGTTACTGCAATCTATGACTACTTACAAACAACTTCCAAAAAATTTCAATTCTTTACCATAATTAATTCAGATGACGTAGTGGAAATACCTCTTGTGCCTGCACTATCATAAAATCTCCCGACGAATAAGTTTACGAAAGGAGAAAAGATTTTAAGAACCCATATTTACTATTTATAAATCAATAATGACATATTCTGCTATTCATTTAGTCACAGTTTTAAAGTAAATTACTAAATACCTCTGCTGTCGCTTTACTATGGCGAATAATAATTATTATTATTATTTTCGAACTGACTACGCTATTGAGCGTATTGAGCTAGCAAGGTCTTAACAACTTCACCGTACTACTAAGGCGAGCGCTTAAGGCACTCAGTCGATTTCATTTGGGCAACTAGCTCCAGGGTGCACGGCACACCTCGACTTGGGCTGTTGTCTGATACATGCAATTCGCGACCTATCTGAGCTAACCTAAGCTAAGCCACATATTCATACTTATATGAGTTATTGAAACGTATATATGTACCAAGCATACATATCTCGACAACTCTTATATGTATTTTGTGTCGGATAATTGGAATAATTATGACATGACGGGGTATATCACCAATTAATAATACGATAAATTGAAATACGGTAGGTAAACATTTATTCCAGAAATGTGTATGTGTAAAACCTATAAACATGACCACAAAAGTTGACCCGAAATAATTAGAACTGAGACGTTATCTTGATACAAATGCTCGTTGCTTCGACCATAGAGGAGAAAAAGCATTTCCTATTTTATTTACAACACTAAAGCTCGTCAATAGCTACAAAATAAAAAAAAGATAAAAAATCTCTGAAAAACAGGGAGACATTCTCAACCGATTCCCTACTGCCTATTTATATATCAATTTTTAAAGTTGTACATATTATAAAATCAAAAGTAATCATTTTAATCAACAGTAATATAATTTTATAGGAAATTTCCATACCGAGGTCTCTCATACCTATTTCATAACATTACGTTTGTTTGAACGTATATCTAGTAAAAATTCTGGTCCGATTGTACTGAAATTTTCATAGAAGTCAATTTTTATTTTTTATGTCATAGCAGGCAAACGAACAGGTGGGTCACCTGATGTTAACTGATCACCACCGTTCATAGACACTAACAACACCAGGGGAGTCGAAAGTGCGTTGCCAGCCTGTGTTTGGGGAAGTGGGAGTTGGGAAGGCGGGAGGTGGAGGCGAGGTGGGTTATCCGGCGCTCTCACTGACCTAACGAAACGCAACAATGCAAACACTTTACGTCGGTTTTCTATGAGAGGGTGGTACTACCCCGGCCGAGCTGACCTATTCGTGATGAAACCAGTAATAGCTTCAGCGTGGCTCTACCACCTACAGATTATATGTAAGTCCATATTTATATCAATGATTACCAAGGTTTAATTTATGAACAGCAAAGAGGGTCTTTGTTTTTGCTTGGAACAAATAATTATTTAAAATATCGCCTAACGGCAGAATTAACAGGCTTACGATAAAATATCTAGTCATCGATCTTTTCAATTAATGCGTGAAAAAAATAGCAAGACGAATTGTTATTAATCGTCGATTGTCTAACGCATGGCAACATTGTGTCTTATGAAAATTTTGTACCATTATCGACCTTCCGCTATGGTTATGTGGTTTATAATTGCTTGTATTCATGGTTCCTCAAGGTAACTCCTGGACAAAAAATGGACTTCCGTTGTGTACCGCCATGGCTTATTAGTTAATGTTTTTTGGTTAATTTTAGCAGTACCATTACAAATTAACTAAAAAAATCTTAAGAACAATTACCAAATAAACCAGTCGCCTGCGTAATATCCAACTTAAAGTTAAAATTATGCGACAACTTATTCCTCTTGTTTCATACTTACCTGTTTGAAATAATGCAGTTTATTCTTGAAGCTGTATTTTAATAGTACTAACATGGAAAACACTATTATTATATCAAAAATATGTTACCTATAAAGCTCAGTAGTTAAATATTCTTTCGTTTGTTTGAACGCCCTGATATCTGAAGATTCCCGCTAGATTGGAGAAAATATTTATATGTGGATATATAGACTATTTATTGAGGAATATTATAGACTGTATACCTTGGATACCCTGGATAGGTTGCAAAGACGAGCTGTCCGCACTGTTAATGAAGGAGACATTACAGAGTTCATAGAGTCGCTTCAGTTGCGCAGAGACGTTGCCTCACTTAGCGTGTTCTACCGTCTGTATCATGGCGAGTGTTATTAAGAGTTATTCAATTTGATCCCTTCCTCTCCTTTTCATAACCGCACCACGCGCGCTGGTCTTCGGAGCCACAGTTTTACGGTAAATCCTATCTAACTAAAAAGTTCGCAACGTCTTATCTTTGCCGTACCGTGAATCTGTGGAACAATCTCCCGGCCAGTATGTTTCCTCCTTCCTATGACATGAGGTCTTTCAAGCGCAACGTGAAGAGATACTTACGCAGGCCGGCATGACAGCGGTGACCGGCGATGGATAGTATGTGTCTCAGTGGTCGCCGTTGTTTTTAGATTGTACTGCTCTTACCATCAGGCACAGTACAGTCATTTTGCGGAGATACAATAAAAAAAAACAATATGATATTACATTTGGGAGTGGAGCAATTAGCACTCAAAGTTTGGGTCAAAAAGAACGCAAGGCGATAACGGAGTATAGTGCGGGTAGGACGAATAGTACGGTGGGAGGTACCGTGTCCGACGGGGGGTTAGGAAACACTAAATACAAGTTATATAACTAGTATACATATTATACTACTAGCTCACCCATGCCCATTTCCTTGGGCGTAAACATTTATAAAAGAACTACTTTTTGTGACTTAAATATAAAAATTAGACATATGTTGTCGGTGACTTTTAGGTATTGTCAAGCTCTACAACTTTTCTCTAGAATTCAAGCATATATTTCTCATCGTTAAGGCAGCGTTTGTAAGAAACGTTTTCGTTCGACCGTTTTTTCTTCGACTTACTTTGCAAATCCGACTACCACAAAAAAGTCTTGTCATTTCTCGGGTTAATATATAGCCTATGACACTCACAAATAACGTGACTTTCTATTGGTAAAAGAATTTTCAAAATCGGTTTAGTAGTTCCCGAGATTACCCCCTACAGCTTCTTAAACTCATAAACTTTACCTCTTTATAATATTAGTATAGATAAGTCATAATGATCGAGAGGTTTGACTAGGCGAATATCGATTCTATATTCGCAGACTCGAACCCCGGCATGTATAAATTTTTGTAAAATTTTCGGAATTCACGTATATTTACTAATTTAAATTTGTGACACTATCCGCTGACGGTGGAGTAAAACATCATGAGGAAGCCTGAATCTGCGAAATGTTGTTATAGTACCACTGTATGTGGGAAAACATAGAACTGTGGATTTCCAGAAGAAATGAATGAAATCGCCAATACGTCATTGAGAGACGTGGCCGATTATGGTCATGCCTTCCTTCGGGAAACGGCCTATGGCCCTGCAGAAGGTATCTTACAGGCTGATGTTATACATTAGATAAGTAGTATATCTATATCAGTGAATGCTAAGGTATTTATGCCTAATATCTATGCTATACTCTTAATGCCTATGTCATTTCTTTCTGCTTTCCTGGAATCCCGGCTGTCATTTTCCGTCAGTCGATACGCTTCATCGGACCGACACGTTATTATAAAAATTTACATTTTACTTTATTCCTCGGTGAAAGTGTTGTACGTGCGTCGATTTTAAACTAGCTCTGCTTTGTCACCATAATTTCCTTATTACTAACGGAAATCATTTATTTTTTGTGCCCGGTAATTATATACATAATCATCATGCAAGTTACAACGTAGCTTCACCGCCTAGACGTCCGCGAAAGACCGTTGAACTAAAATAAGTAGTGGTATAAAAAACTAAAGAGACTACATTGTTTTTATTGTATTTCTTTACAGAGGCTTTAAACACCGGTTGATTAAAGAATCAGTTTGTTGGTACAGTAGAAAATAATGCGTATTCAGAAATTATTTTTATTTACTGTATTTGAATGTTTCTTCCTTGTGCGTATCCCGTATCAAATATAGCTATGAAATTGGTGTCGACCAAAGACAAATAGACAAACAGATTGATTATAAAGGTATAGATATATTACTACAAGGTAAATAGAACAAAATAAAAATAATTTGACTATTCCATGAGAGGGTATTTTGAGATGTTCGAGGATACATTTCGATAGATTGTAGGTTTTTTTTTAAATACATGTCTTCATCAGGGCGCTTGAAGGCCCAGGATGACTCTTAAATACTATACAGGATAACCCATAATATCAATATAAATTCTAACAAAGTGGGACGGTTGGCACCAGACAAATGTTATGTGGAATATTGTTTTAAAAGTTATAAAACATTTGTATAAAAACATTACAATTAAGAGTTACTTTCTTTAGTGCCCTATAAAAATTGACAGGATCAACATACTCGATAGACTATAGCTACATGTTTTATACAACCAATGCAGTTACTGGATACGTGACGTCAATGATATCATAGAATGATCACCAAAACTAATGAATCAACAATGTGGTCGGAATGTCACATAGTAGGCCAATACATAGCAATAAAAATACTAATAATGAATACTAAAATAATAAGGTCGATTCGGCAACAAAAAATCAAAGCCTTTCACTTTTATAGATTAAAATATAAATCATCGTTATTGGCCTTATCGTCTATCTAAGTTAAATTAAGCAACGTCATAGCCATTTCTCCATGCATTCTTATTGACATTCGTGAAGTTTCCTCTTCACAGACAGAGTATGGACTAGAACGTATTTACAAAAATTGTGTTTACTTATGGATTAAACAGAAGTACTTCTTAAAAATGCTGACGCCTTTAAATAAGACAAATCGAGAACCGTACTGATTGCCACAGAGCTAAGACCAATAGGAGCACCAATGAAGAATGTTTCAAAAAACTTTTTTTTTCTTTTTGAGAGCTTCCGCTGCGTGTTAGTGTTAGCCCAAAGTAATTATTCCACGCGAACGAAGTCGTAGGCAGAAGCTAGTAATAAGATAACTTTTGAGATAAAGATGACGAAAAATTCCGTTAAGCACACGCCCATTAATTAAGTCATGACCGTGAGGCAATGATATTTAAAGAAAAATGAATAAACATAAAACCAATTGTTGCCAAATATTCTATCATTAGGAAATTGCAATTTAAATGCAATTTGCTAGATGCATTCATTCTTTAATAGCATCTTTATTTATTAATGTATGCAATTTCGTAACCTAATTGCCAAGTATACAGATTTGGTAATTTTGCATTAATGACTCATCACCGCACGGCGACACGGTTCTGTTAATGAAATTATGTATGCATTTTCAACTTAAAATATCGACGAAATATAATAATGATTTATGTGATTTACAGTAATTGTTATTTAAATAATTTATACCATTATGGAAATTACAATATCCATAGCAAAGAATGGAATAAAAGACACAGTTTATTTATTAACATTACCTGGATAAAATAAGGAAAGTATTATTTGCCGTGACGAAAACAATCCAAAAATTTATCGGAGTATTTGTCCACCTTAAATTTAGAGCTCTGATGCTCAGTAGGAATCAGCTACGGTCTTTAGTGAAAGCGCTCACTAGACATTCCAAAGAAACATGCCACAACACCAGTGTCCAAGTTATAAAAAATTGCAGAGTTTGCAACAGTGCTGAAGTAACCCTTATGTAAGACTCAAGCGTAAATGTTATCAGATTCTAAGCAAGCAGTTACTACTCTCGGAAGAGATACAGTCGCTCTTAGTATGAAAGAATTATGAAAAAGTTTATAATTATACTAGCGGGCCCGGCGGACGTTGTCCTGCCTTGATAATAAAAAAAATCTAAAATTCAACCACAGCGCCACGTACCGGGTCCAATTGTGAAATTAAACCATTCTCGGATTCAGTGGAACACGCACACAAAATTTCATCAAAATCGGTCCAGCCGTTTAGGAGGAGTTCAGTGACATACACACGTACAGAAGAAACTTATATATAAAAGATTAGCGGGCCTGGCGGACGTTGACGATAAGAAAACACCTTGAGAAATTGTATACCAAAACTTTCCTCATGAATCACTGTATTTACTGGTGAAAATCGTATGAAAATCCGTTTACTAGTGTTAGAATTTGTCGCGAACAGACAGACAGACGAGGCAGAGGACTTTGTTTTATAATATGTAGTGACAATTTAATTAGACAATGATAAGTGTGTGTATACACGTTGGTGTGAACGTATAATAATACATTTGTCATTTTGCTATCACCAAGTGAGATTTATTTTTCGTTTCCTCACTCTAATGTACTATATGGCATTGTCTGAAGTTCGTAGTAGTTTTCTGTCTCACTGAATTCATGATTATTCAGCGTCATTTCAATAGAAGCAAATAGGAGATATATTAGAAATTTACCGGCTTCAGAGAAAAAGCCGCCTTACGTATATTTTTTAATTTGATCATATTACATTTTTTTAACCGCAAACACTTCAGTATTCTGTAAAAACGTAATAATTAAATTATTACCGTTAAACTTAAATTTCACAATGAATAACTTTATCATTATATAAAAAAGTGAACGTGAAATAAAAATATTTATAACTAACAACTAAAACGAGAGTCTAGACAATAATTATAATCAAAGCAAAGTCATCGAAATTTCTCTAATTTATTATGGATTCAATTTATTTCAGTTACGCAGCGTTAATTCGTGTTTGGAAGTTGAATCCTTAATACATTGGAGTGAAATGTGTAGTAGAGAAAGGTGGTATAGTCATGCTGAAGCGATTACTGGTTTCAGCATGAATGGGTCGGCCACCCGACCCGACCGGGGTAGTACCATCCGACCCACAGAAACACCCACGTGAAGTAACAGTGCTTGCATTGTTGTGTTTCGTTGACGCAGTGAGAGCGCCGGAGGTCCACCTCCCATCCCCCTCCTCTCACCCATCCACTTCCCCTTTTTCTTCCCCCAAACACAGGCTGGTGTTGCTAGTGTCTATGGACGGTAGTGATCACTTAACATCAGGTTGCCCACCTGTTCTTTTGTCCCATATGATATAAATTTTTAGCATATCTTAATATATATATTTCTTGTGTGCGTGTGTATGTGACTGAACTCCTCCTAAACGACTGGACCGATTTTGATGAAATTTTTTGTGTGTGTTCGTGGAGATTCGAGAATGGTTTAGATTCACAATTGGACCCGGCAGGTGGCGCTGCGATCGACTTTTAGGATTTTTTTTGTTTTCAAGGCAGGACAACGTCCGCCCGGTCCGCTAGTCTTAATATATATATTTCTTGTGTGCGTGTGTATGTGACTGAACTCCTCCTAAACGACTGGACCGATTTTGATGAAATTTTTTGTGCGTGTTCGAGTGGATCCGAGAATGGTTTAGATTCACAATTGGAACCGGTAGGTGGCGCTGCGATCGACTTTTAGGATTTTTTTTGTTTTCAAGGCAGGACAACGTCCGCCCGGTCCGCTAGTATTTTATATATTTATTTTTCATAAACAAACGCGTATAGATATCTCAGTATATCTATCTTACTTACTCTTTTACTAAAGTTACAGTGTTACTAATTATATTACATTTGGTTGCGCCCACCAACGACTTGTACAACAGTGACGCCCTTCAAAGTTATAACGGACTTGCAGCCAGCCGCTTGCGACTTTTCCCGCGTTTGTATCTTTATATATATCATTTGCACAAAACAAGTTTTATTTTTCTAAAATGAAATTAAACTAAGTTACTCCTTATAACACTAGAGCTATCTGCCAGTGAAAAACCCGTCAAAATCGGGTCAACCGTTTCATAGATTAGCGGGAATAATCAGTGTGACAGCCAAAATTTTTAAAATATGTTTTTTGTTACAAGTCCCGTATATACTTACATATCCATTTATAAAAAATCTGTTATTTTGACATTACAACAGACTATTTTATTTATGTGTAGTATAGATAAACATAAGCAGATCTAATAATAATAATATTATATCTATCTTGCTGACTCTTAGGAGAATTACAGTGCCAACAATTATATAATTATAACATTCGATTGCTCCAAGCAGTCCAATTATATTACAATATAGTGAAGTCCTTCAAATTTATGACAGATTTTTAATTTCTACATCTGCAGAAAACATACAAATCCATTATCATTTAGCACCGAATTTAGAGACCACGTTAGCTTCTAAGTCATCTCCGCCTTGTTGTTATTCCATTCCCAACAGCACGTGCCGCTTACATATATTAAAACCACGATTGAATCTAAATTGAACTTTACCTGTTACGGAATAAGTGTAACAAATGTTTTTAAATACATGACGCGACGTGTGAACGACCCGCGGCGACCGAACGCTCGGGCAGAACCGTTCGTCGGACTACGATAAATTGGACGCAACGTCGAATATGGTTACAACTTTCTTATTTATCAGCCGTCATAATTTGATCGATATCGACAGTAGTCATGCTCGTATAACGGATGTTACTTTGTTATGCGTATCTCTCACCTGTTATCCAATTAAGAAGTCGGCTTTGACCGTCCAATTTTCTACAAGTGCCTTATATATCTAATTTGATTACAGTTGATCTTGTCCGATTCGAACTTTGCAGATCTGGTTTTTGAGTACGTCTAGAAAAATCAATTGCCGGATATGTTAGCGCGTTACTTCAGAATGGTTGCACTTGTTCGGTTAATTATTTTTGTTGTTGTATTTGTAACTAGCTGTGCCCGCGACTCCGTCCGCGTGGAATCTAATGTACAAAACAGTTGCCAATAAAGTCGTCTGAATGTATTAATTACAATTACTATCTACTTTTATTCCGTACTTATGTCGCGTCTTCACTAAAATTACAATAACTTCTAGTATACTGAAACGATTTTAATGAAAAAAAAACTTAATCTAACTCGAAGATATGCTTTATGATATTCTTAGTGAAGTTTTGTCATGAATAGACAGACAGACATTTCTAAAAATGAAATATATTTTATTATTTATCCTTAGACACCTGCAATAATTTGTTTTACAATAATCTAAAAAGTTTCGACACGTTTGATTTACATTCTTATTATATGCATAGATAGAAGATTTGTATAAAAGATTATGTTTCAAAAACCGAACGGAGAAGTATTAAACTTGGGTTAAAAACCTCTATATAAAAAAAATGAGTGTGTGAGCAACATTGCCAAAACATTGGCAGATTAACCTTCAGCTGTTTACTTCCCATTTTATTTCAATACATAGTTGTAGTGTAAATGGGACATTTATTTGATTACCTGAAGACTGAATGATTACCTAGTATTTGGTAAAATTAAAACAATTAAAATACTTTTTTTTAATTTTATGTCAGGCCAATTTTAACGAATTTAAGACTATCTTTGCCCCGTAATTTCATTTTTGATTCACTGCTACCGTAACTAGGTAAGCTTAAAGAAATTCTTTATAAGAGGTAATATCGTGCTGACAGCTGACAATGTAACGTAAGTCGCCTGACATGGTAAATCACGATATAAGTGTTCACACTTCGGCCCTTTTCGATTTTTATCGGGCGGCCAATACTTCTCGCGCCTCGCCACACGGCGCGTCCGTATTTATTCTTCTAGCTTACATTTAGCATGGTAATTTCACATTCCCTAATGACCATAGCGTGGTATTGAAGAGTATATAACCTTCCCTAATAAATATCCCTAATAAAAGTGTAAAAAGAATTTATGAAATCTGATTCGTGCTTCCAGATATTAACTCATTCAAATAAAGAAGTTAAGCTTTTTTTTCTCGAACTGACTTCTTGACCTGGCAAGGTCTTAACAGCTTCACCGGACTACTAAGGCGAGCGCTTAAGGCACTCAGCCGATTTTATTTGGGCAACTAGCTCAAGGGTGTACGACACACCTCGGCTTGGCTGCTATCTGATACATGCAATTCGCGACCTATCAGAGCTAACCTAAGCTAAGCTACATATTCATACATATATGAGTTATTGATGCATATATATGTACCAAGAAGAAGTTAAGCATTATTTTGATCTTAATTATACAAACTCGCTTGTATTTTATTAAGAATATTGCGTAAGTCTCGTAACATTTATTTGTGCTGTTAATTCTGTTAACATGGAATTTATACGTTTACCTTGAATTTTACTAACAGCAGCATGTTTGCCAAACCTCAATTTTGAAATTAACAAAACTATATAACTTGTCACAAACCTAAATGGATACGGCCTTTAAGATATTAAAGTTGTGTGTCACGCTATATTTTTCGAGTCTGCGGTTTACCTTTCATCTTTATGTTCGACCCTGAGCATGTACCGTTTACTTTTTACTGCTGATGCTGTTTTCGTTTTGTTCGATATATATTTTTGATAGGTGTATTAAGAAACAGCGATGTTGCAAAGATTATCTCTTTTATAGTCTCTTAGTTACGTATTACGTATTAAAAGTTAGGAAGTTCTTAAAATACTAAAGGTTTTGTTTGTTCAGTTTTATTTACACAAGTAAGACTTCGTGCATAAAAACGAAGTAACGTAGCTTTTGTTAGTTTGTTTAATCGTATCGTTAAATAAAGTATCCATATTTTATTATCGTCAATAGATTGATTACTCTTTGTCGCTGCGAGGTTCAATTTATGTGGAACAGTGCAGTGACCAAAGATTTGTTACTCTTTAGCAACACTTAGGGAGCACATGCAGGGGAGTGAGGGACTGAGAGGTACACTTTGTGCGGGCACGAGTAACATCAGTTCATTAGCTTTTTATTTATATTATTTCAATTGATCTGTGGCTAAAAGCAAGAACGCTGCTTCTATGCCTTAATGTATCTAGATCGAATTTATTAATCACTACCCTCTGCCCGTGACTTGGTCCGCGTCGAATAGTTACTTTGGGCTAACGCTAACACGCAGCGGAAGCTCTCAAGAGGAAAAAAAAACATTTTTCATTGGTTCTCCGCTCCTATTTGTCTTAGCGTGATGATATATAGCCTATAACCTTCCTCGATAAATAAGCTATATAACACTGAAAGAGTTTTTCAAAGCGGATTAGTAGTTCCTAACTTTACCCCTACACCGTCATAAACTCACGAACTTTATCTGTTTATTATCTTATATATCATCACGCTAAGCACAATAGGAGCTGAACACCAATGAAGAATGTTTAAAATCGGGGATTTTTTTACTCTTGAGAGCTTCCGCTGCGTGTTAGCGTTAGCCCAAAGTAGGTATTCCATGCGAACGAAGTCGCAGGCAGAGGCTAGTCGTTAATAATTTTATTTATACACTATAGGTTATACAATCTTTGATCATAAGCGCATAAGCTGACCTAAATAGCGATATGCAGCTGACGGAACACACATATAGGTGTTTGTTGACATATTTTTAATTTGAGGCTAGTAGCTAGCTAGCTGTTACTAACCCCTGACTAGGCGGGTTTAGAATAAACCTATCACAATGCAAATTTATGACCTATTTTTTTTATATTTTCATGAATAATTTTATGCTGCTACTAGGTGGTGCTATTATATGTTTTATTGTCAATAGATTATATTACAGTATAACGCAAACGAAGTGGTTGCCGGTTGCTAATAAAACCGTATTCTAAATCGTAGCGGTTTAAGATATAACTATACAGTTATTGACTTACTAGCAGACGTCAAAACTCCTTATTCGTAACGTGTCTAAGTAAAGGATTTGTTGCTTTCTTCTTGTAATTTGAATGCTCATGTTAATTTCATTATATGTATTGATTTCAAAACGGTTAATTAGAAGAAATTCCAACTTAGGGTTTTTTTAGCCCTCATATTTTTTAAAAAAAAAAAAAAAAAAAAACAAGGGGCGCCCGGTAAAAAGGGGGGTTCGTTACTAGTCCGGTGAAGCTGTTAAGACCTTGCTAGGTCAATAGCGTAGTAAGTACAAAAACAAAAACTATAGTTCGATTTATCAAATATTTAAGTAATGTAATATCAATATATAAACAAAGCAGATCTTCTAATTATCTCAACAACAACATACTTGAACAATCAAATTTTGACCTTGCCTAAACGTGATCTCACAGTGACGGGCGAACGGACACACTGACATTACAATTATGTGAGATATCTACCGTGTTCCTCTTATCTGAGTATGTTATTGTACTAAAGCTTTCTTGAGAATTAGTTACAGTTTGTTTTTTGCAATAGTTAAATATTTATTAATTAAGACACGTTTTCAATGTCTTAAAAGGTGATATGTGTATTGTAATAAATCATCTATATATAATATAAATTAAATTAAATTGTCGAATGTATGTAAGCGCGTCACTTAACGATTGCATCTATTTGGGTAATTCTTTTTTGTTGTATTTCGTATTATCAAGACAAGGTTTGTATGAAATAAAATGTTTGAAAACTGGCACGAAAAAAGAAAAAAAATGGGTTGAAAATAATCTCCATATAAGAAAGTGAGTGATACAGAAGATAATAGGGCGATCTTCAAAAATATTGACAGAGTTGACATACTGATGTTCACTTGCCATTTCATCTTAATATATATATTTCTTGTGTGCGTGTGTATGTGACTGAACTCCTCCTAAACGACTGGACCGATTTTGATGAAATTTTTTGTGCGTGTTCGAGTGGATCCGAGAATGGTTTAGATTCACAATTGGACCCGGTAGGTGGCGCTGCGGTTGACTTTTGGGATTTCTATTTTTTATTATCAAGGCAGGACAACGTCCGCCAGGTCCGCTAGTTTTATTATAAGGTCTTACTGTAAACAGAAGATTTGGTCTTACTTTTTTAGTACTATATATAAAATTGCGTTGTGCGTCTGTTCGTAGTTCTTTCTTCTCAAACGGTTTGACTCATTTTAATAATTTTTTTGTTACTAATGAAGTCACCTGGACGCTTCATAGCTTTACTTGTATCTGGTAGGTGGCAATCAGAGACAGAAATCTAAAATTGATTTTGATAATATATTCCGACAAAAACGTATATTTCTTATTTTTCATATTAAAAGAATTATAATTTCAAGTTTTGCCAAATTTTTACTACTTACCAGCACCTCTCGGAATTTTTAATATATCCGGCAACGTCTACCTAGCGCGTCCGTTAGTATCAAGGTAAAACAGAATTCAAAATGTCCACGCACCAATAAGATCTTTCATTAGTCATAGATTTAGGACCAGCCAATATTTTTGCAATCGAATGTTAATATCAATCAGTAATAATAGAAATCTGTATGCATTATATAATCGTGTATAATGAATATTTTATTGAAAGTAAGTCACGAAATATAGCTTGCAAAATAAAATATATTCGGTAGGTACCTATTTAATGAGAATCGGAAACCATTTTTTATAAAACCAGGATTTGTACACAAAAATAATCTATACTAATATTATAAAGCAGGAGGGTTTGTTTGTTTGGTTGAACGCGCTAATCTCAGGAACTACTGGTCCGTTTTGAAATTCTTTCAGTGTTAGATAACTTATTTATCTAGGATGGCTATAGGATATATATCATCACAAAGACCAATAGGAGCGGAGCACCAATGAAGAATGTTTCAAAATCGTTTTTTTTTCCTTTTGCGAGCTTCCAATGCGTTGGCCCAAAGTAACTATACCACGCAGACGAAGTCGCGAGCAGAAGCTAGTGTCTATATATAGCATGGTCAAAAAGAAGAGATTGGAGAGAAGTTAGAAGAAACTAAATGAAATACGTACACACAGCTTTCTGGAGTATAAAAAAATATGTTAATTCTCAATTGAATAGCTTCTAAAAACAGTACCTAGTAATATTGCGCTTTCAATACTAGAAGTATACATAGCTACCGGAGCCGCTTGCAGGATAGCATGACAACAACAACAGTCGAAGAGTTGTAGACCATTGTGTCAACATCGTTTTTATATACACTGTGTTTAAAATCGAGTAGAGTGCCGCCGCTTTGTTGATCCTTAAAAAAAAGTTTAACAACACTTTCCATTGAAACGATTAGAACTGACCAAACCCAACGTATACCAAAGCTATTGTCATTCTTGAACGCAGGTATAATGTCCGGTTGATAACTCACGCGGTTACCGAGAATTATAAGGTATTCTTTTTTTATAATTCCATACAGTTCTGTGTAGTTCCGAATGGTAAAAAAAAACTCTTTGTTAGAATTTCTTGATGATCACTATATAAAATGATTGTGAAATATTTTGTAGCCACTTTTTGTTATGATCGCATTCGATTTTGAGTTTATCGCGAACAAACAAACAGACAGACGTGGCAGAGGACTTTGTTTTATAATACGTAGTGATTATATTTTTCATACACTTTTGCTCGTGTATCTATCGCGTTCTTGTATATCTGATCTATTCATCGGGAACAGTTATTTTTTAATAACAGGTACCTATGTACTTTTTTATACCACTGACAATATATATGCCAAATTATTTGATAGTCTATTCAGTAGTTAAAGCATACGAAACAAACAAACTCCTATTCACATTTATATTACTAGTAATGACCCTAGAAAGATATTTAAGAATTATATCATTTGTACATACATAGATATTATAAATCTTTGTGTAGACGCAGTTGTTTTTAATTGCACTGTTATTATTATCATGTAGAGAACGGATACTTTATCGTGCTTCAACAAAAAAAAAAATCAGGGAGCATACACGAGTAACCTTTGTAATATATAACCATTTTTAAGGTCGGCTCGATAGTTCTAGAGTACCACTTCCACACAAGTACACTTTATCTTTTAGAATAATAGTATGGTAAGAGCACTGAAATAAGAAACTAAAACACGTGCAAGCAGTCACGTGCGATGGTTCGTGCCTTCCTTTTTTTTAATTTCCATGTGCGCACTTGTTATTACTCATTGTGCTATTATATATCATGCATCCGTTCTTAGAATCTCATTAGGTATCAGATTCACTTGTTGTTTGTCAGTTCTTCCGCTTAAATTAAATGTGTCTGCTTATTAAATTTGAGTCAGTTATTGTAGAAAAATTATCGAAAATTCAAGGTCATGTGTTCGTTGATATACCCTTGAAATATATATGTCGACGCAATGGTCTCGTTTAAAAAATGTTATACTCTCTAACACTAAGAAAATTTATACAAAGCGTAGTGCAAAAGGAGTGGGGATCATTCGCGCGCGAGTCGTCGGAGCGTTAGCATGTTTAAAAATAATTCGTAGCTATATTTAGTAGTGAATTATTATATGTATTGCTAATAATTTGAGTCAACAGGGTGATGTCATACTTTTTTAAATAACCCTTCAAAATTACCATGACATATAACATTGAATTATTTTTATTCTCATGCCTTGGTGTTAGGTAGGTAAAAAAGGTGGTCACCTTTGTTTTTACACTGTACTTTTGTTCAATCACTTAGTCGTGCCCTGGTAAAAAAAAATCGAAATTATATTGTAGGTTACATGTTGCAAATATTAAAAAAATACGCAGGCTGGTTCAAAAGCTTTTCTACAAAAAATGTACCACACGACATGTCAAATTTTAGAAGAGTGACATGCTTATCTGTAATATTAGGATCAATCATTTCGATATGCACGTAGATAAAATACGAAGGATTATTATAGGTTAACGACTCAAATGCAGAACAAATCATAATACTAAGAAAGCCGACTAATGTAGGTAGGTTCTGAACGATCGTAACAAGTGACTAATGCATTACAAAAAGTTATTCGTGCGCGTTATCTTACCAAAGAATGCATCGTTGAAAAATTTTGGAGGAATCTTTTTTGTCTTCCATCTCTGTTGCACATAGTCATCCTGCTTTCTCAGCCTCGTAAAATAATTTGTAAATTAAAATCGTTCTTTAGGATTTCATAGTGGAAGTTATGCTTTAGAACAGATTTATACGTCATAGAACATTAGGATAATAGTTGATATTTTTCTCGGGGTACGACGAAGTGGAGATTGTAATGCAAGAACTAAGACGAACACGGATATCCTCTATATGCAATCTCGATAGCCGTTACTGCATATTGTCAGCTGGACATACAGTGGCAAACGCGACAAACTGAGTCACTATGACGAGTTTTTCACCATGTACATAATAGTCGCGAACGGGAACAAGTGGGGTAAAGACACCCTACCTTGCTTACTGCATACATACGCTTATTGTTGGTGTTAAACGTGGATTGTGGTGACGTACGCGTGAGTTTGCCAAAAATATCTAATTTATTTATTTTAAGATTGTCGTCTGGTGGTTGTGTCATGGTGGTCTAGTGGTTTTATCGGTGGAATATAAATCCGAAGTCCACAGGTTCGAACCCCGGCATGTACCTACTAAGGATTTTTTCGAAATTCGCGTGCATTGATTGATTGTTCGAACCGTTTTGGCCATAACGACCACTTTGACTCCTAAATTTAGAAATGGCGCTGGTGCGCTCGAAGATGGCTTATGTAGCCTATCTTCGCGGCGAAACTTCGTGCACATTGAGGGCACGTGAGTACACCGTTCTCATAATGATATGTTATGGCAGCAGGAGGGCGAGCCTTTAACTGGTCGCGTTTGGTATCAAGGTCAGCTTTACGCTGAGCCTCGAACTCGCGTACTTGGCTGTTCACCATTCTGCGCCATTCTGGCCGTTGTGCTGCCAAACGTTCCCAACAAGAGGGCTCTATATTACATAAATCGCGTGCATATAGTAATTTAAATAGGTAATACTGTCGGCTGACGATAAAGGAAACCGTTGTGAGGAAGCTTGAACCTGATAAATGTTCTTGTAATACTACTGTGCGTTGGAAAACATAGAACTGTGAATTTCTCAGTTTGATATCGCCAAAATACGTGGGCTGGCGCCGCGTGGTGACTGTGTCCAACTATTGTGTCCTATCGCCCTGCTGTGGTTCTCTTACATGCTGATGATGATGACATAAGGATGAAAACATTTAAAAAAATGGTCTTGTTACATATAGAATTAATTTAAAATGTGTATTCGTTACACGTGACGTTGGCAAAATTGTCTACATAATTATGCAGATGCCATATTGAAAAATTGTTGATCCGTAGTCTTACGAGTAAGTGATATTTTTGTTCTAAACAAAAAGTCTTTAAAAGATACGATAAGTGCAAAAATATATATTTTTTTATAACGTTAGTCTGTATTAGTGTTTTACTCGTTCAATAAAATTCTATGCGTTTCTTAAGTTCATACTATGTAAATAGTAAGTATTTATAGCTTATAGCATACATATGCCGAAAAGATGCTGCATTTTTTTCGACCTGACTACGTTATTGGCCTGACGGGCCTTCACAGCTTCACCGGACTAACGAGTATGCTGCCAACCCTACTACTAGTACAACCCTAAATTACAACATTGATAGTCAATTAGAACCTATGGTGTAACCAGATTTAATAGTTTCAACAACATTTCATATGTTGAATAATCACTCAAATATTTGTTCCGCACGATATATTAATTTCACAAACTATATATGTAATAAAATTGTAATTAAATCCAATAACCCTAGAATATTAATCGCTACCTTGCTCTAGTAACCTAAACCTATACCGTGTTATTACAAAAAAGTTAAATACGTATTAAATACTTGGTTTAAAAAAGTTTCCTAATACATGCACCGCGCTCGCCCGAGGCAATTTCGCGTTATCCTTTTTCGCAAGTCTAGCCTAACGTAACCAAAGCGAGACAAAAAAACAAGATGGCGAACATTCAGCGACCGCGGTGCGTTTAATATGAGACCTTTTTAAAGCCAGGGTTCAATACGTATTTAACTTTTTTGTAATAACACCGATAGAGTTCGTATGTTCGATTCGAACCAGGTTATAATGTATAGATAGCCTAATACGATTAGCTGAGACCGGATTATTTGCATATACGCACTTGAATCGAATGTCCTTTCGCATCATATTTTACATATAATTAATTATACATATTTTCACTTTTATATATAACGTTTTCAGAACTTTCTAGAATAAAAAATTCGAAGTTTAATATGCTTGTTCATTGAATCTATTCATTCAACAATCATATATTCCGTTACCAAAACTATTGCCATTTGAGTTTGAAGAAAGTTTGAAATCATTTTCTAATTTATTAATATGTTATTCAACTGATCATCAGTTGTATAATGATTCGTAGATAAAGTGAAATAAATTTAAAATTACTGCCTTGAGCTTGAATTTGAAAATTACTATTATTTATTAATGAACTTTGCAGTTTTTCACAATTTTCCTGCATATTTCAAGATTTTTACGTTGCGTATAATTCTATTCCCAGTGGTTTACATATTGGCAAATTGTTTTTTTTTTTGAAGACTTTTAAGAAATGTGCTATATACAGACACATAATTAATGTATTAACTATAGCTGTATAATGAAGCATCCGAGTTGTACTCGTTTTAAAGCTATGTCTGTGGAAATTAAGCGTTAAAAACTGGTTGAAAAAGACCTTAGATTTGTTTGTATTTATTATACACACTTTACACAACTTTCCTAGACTCGCTAGAGTATTCTCGATATTAAAAATCTATCGATAGTATCAATATAGGTACGTGCTAAATATAGAAAGACTAGTTTCTGCCCGCGACTTCGTCCGCGTGGAATAGTTACTTTGAGCTAATGCCAATACGCAGCGGAAGCTCTTAAAAGGAAAAAAAAAACAATTTTGAAACATTCTTCATTGGTGCTCCGCTCCTATTGGTCTTAGCGTGATGATATATAGCCTATATCCTTCCTCGATAAATGAGCTACCTAACACTGTAATAACTTTTCAAATCGGACCAGTAGTCCCCCTACAACCTCATAAATTCACAAACTTTACCTTTTTCTAATAGTAGTATAGATGAGATGACAAACTATAAAATTATTTATTAACTTCAGTATCACCTTATATGAATAATGCCAACTGAATGTGTTTTATCAAAGATCGAAGCGATTATCACGTGTTTTTTGTCGGATTAGGTTGTAAGGGATAATATTGTCCAAATGATTATTGTCCTTGATTTATAAATAACAATACGCAGTTGATGATCTTTTTATCTGTTTCCATTAGCGTTTTAATAAACTTCTTCTGCAACCATAGATGGGTAATTTAAAAATACTAAAGACATCAATAATATCGAGTTGGAAGGTCGTACAAATATCGATATTTTTTTTTTACCTTACATTCCTAACCATTCTCGTTTTTGTTAAAGGTTACGTCATAATTTTTAATGTCTGTGTTATACGTTTTAAGAAAGCCGGCTAATGCAATTTAGTGACCGGGAATGACTCATGCATTCCCGAAAGCTTCGAGGCGTGTTATCTTGCAACTTGCAAGGGCATGCCTACTTAGGTGTTCTTTTGCGATACACGGTTCGAGTTATGAGCGATCATTCTATATTTATAATTTTATATTCATATTTCTTCACAGTGCATTTCTTATGCTTTTTTCTTATGATTCAAATAATAATATTAATGAATTCAAAAAGCGTTGTTACTAAATTAAGCAAATCTTGTAAATTATATATTTTCCTTTGCTATTCCGATGCCAAAAAATAAGTCTTCCGGAATAAGCCTCTTTTTAATAATTTGTAAACGTTGACGCTGAGAGAGGGCTGTCAAAACAACCCGTCTCGAGTTGTGAGCACCCAGATAAAGTGTGTATTGTTTATACCTTAGGTGTTATCTATCTCAGTTAATTCAGAGCAGTTACCTCAGTTATGTAACTCAATACGCACGTATCACAACTTTTATTCAATGAAAGCAAATAATAATCCTCTAACTACACTTTTAGATATTTGATTGAAGAAGGCGTTACTTTGCGGAAATCCATCATTAAATATTATAGTGGACGCAACTTTGCACTTCCGCCTGGAATTGATTGAACGCTACTACGTCTAACTGCAACAAAAAGCGAATCAATATATACGAGTATATATATATATATATATTAATTATACAATATATAATTAATATAAATATAATAATTATCAACAAATTAATTAAAATATGTTGCACATTGTCGTGTTACACGTCATATTTACTTTTTTAGACATTCTGACTATCACAAAGAATGCATTTTTGTACGTGTCTCAATAAACTGACAAATACTTATTATTAAATATTTATTTCCCTGTGTTTTACTTTCATTTTACTTATAATGCCTTGCCCTTTAGTCTCCTGTTATTTTTGTATTATGTACTACAAACGAATAACCCCGTATCAAAATTAATAGAACAACTTCCATTGAAGATAAAACACTAAAAAAGTTCGACATCAATGAGTTTATACAGCTTATAATGACAAGAGATTTTATTCAACATTGTCTTTCACGTAAGGATTTGATTTACCACTGTATAAAATTCCTCTATAATGTCATAACTTGAACCACGTCTTCTATGTATACATCTGTATAGTCAACACAAGTCGGTCATCGTCGTTGAAAGCAGGCGCACGACCAGCCTGCTAATGCTGCCATCGCTTTCGAGCAACGCCAGTTTTTCCATTAGTTTCTCATAATTATTCAGCAAATATAATGGTTGTGTAATCTGATTTAAGATTAATTAATTATTTTCTATAAACTGGGCAGTATTATCTGCTAACATCCTATTTAACTGTATAGTTTATATTATGTTTCTTGGAATTTTGGTCTTTAACATTTAAAATCGGTTCGTTGTTTGGTCTATTTAAAATGGTTATCAACTAAGTTTAATGCGGATAGGGACTAACAAAATAACACAGAAAGCCAACAAAAAGCCGCCCGACAAGACCAGTCTTCCTCATTTGTTTCGAGCACGTTCCACCAATAAATGAACCAAGAAATTTGTCACACTTTCACCATTAGGCAAAGTCTTATCATGAAATAGGAAAACCCACGGAACGTAAACGGTGTGTGATAACAAATTATTTTCTGGACATTTCCACCTCAACGAGCTACGGTACGATATATAAAGCTTATTTTGTAGCGTTCTGTTCCAAATATATTGTATACTAATTTTGCCCGCGACTCTGTCCGCCTGGAACCTAATGTAAGAAAACAATTACTAATAAAATCATCTGAATGTATTAACTCTATTTACTTATCTACTTCTCGCTCGTACTTAAGTCGCGTCATCATTAAAATTACAATAACTTTTGATGGAGTGAACCGATTTGAATGAAACCAAGACTAAATGCTACACGATGATATTCTTTATGATTCCCTTGTTTGATTGATCCGTTTTATCGTGAACGCAGTACTTTTGCAGTGATTCGTGTTCAAACAAACAAACAGACAGACAAACATTTCTAAAAATGATTGAAATGTATTTTATTACTTATTCCTAGACACCTGCAATAATTTTTGTCATAAAATCTAAAAAGTGTAGACACGTTAGATTTACATTCTTATTATATGTATAAACTAGCTAATATATATGTACGACACTGATCGCTTTTTTGGCCATGTCAAGAAAACATAGCTGAACGTACATTGCCTATAAAATCGCTGTTCCTTAAAACATTAATAACCTTTATAGTAAAGTAACTGCCCGCTCCGGCTTCGCACGGGTATAAAATGTATAGCCTATGTCATTCACTGAAAAAATGATTAAAATCGATCCAGTAGTTTTGATTTATTCATTACTGCCCGTGGCCCGCCTGCGTTTGTTGCAATGTAAGCGGAAAAATGTAATTATTTACAACATCACATTAGAAACCTCAAAAATAACAGTATTTCTCCACTATTTAATGGATGTTATTATGGATATAAACCTTCCTCTTCAATCACTCTATCTATTAAAAAAAACCGCATCAAAATCCGTTGCGTATTTTTAAAGATATAAGCATACATAGGGATATAGGGACAGAAAAAGCGACTTTGTTTTATACTATGTAGTGATGAATATATTTTAATACTTTTTTTAAATAAGGGTCAAGAAGGATCTATCTAAGAAGTAGAAAAAAAATGTTCGAAATCTATCCAGTAGGTATTGAATGAATCATATACAAATGTAGATTTCTATAATTTTATCTACATGTGTATATAAGTTATAACATAACTTTCCTTATTTATCATTTACATTTCTAAGAACGCGTATTTAATAAAATACGAATGGTCATCTTATTTTATGTACATCGGGTAGTTTTCATTACGTTCAAATACAGTATATATTATTAATTATATGTAATTGAAGTTATTTTTTATTATTATTGTTAAAAACCTCCTTGAATTATATTATTTAATTTATATTTAAAAAGAAAGATGTATTCTATGCCAGTTTTGTAAAAGAGGGCTATGATAGCAAGCGCTTTTAAAATTGTAAGTATTATTATTTTATTTGGAAATCGATAAGTAATTGAAATTGATATTACTAACTAATAAAAGAAAATAAAATACTGTTTTTCTATAGAAATGATTGCATTGCTTTCTATTTGTTATACATTTCGTATATTGTTATACTAGCGGTTGCCCGCGGCTCCGCACGCGTTTTTTTTAAATGTATTAAAGAAATGTAAAATTGTAAGTAGGTATGTACATTACAGAAAAACATTTGTAACTACGACATCTACTGTAACATGTAACGTGTAGATTAGATATGTGAATACTAATAGTATATCGAATGGGATGGAATTTATCATCAGCAACATACCTGGAACTTTAACCTACTATAAACCACCCTCAGTGCTCACTAACACTATATAAGAAAGTAATGAAAATGTTAAGCTATACATTATCGAACAATATGTGTCAAATCTTTTGTTATATAGATATATTACGCCCATATTGTCGATATAATTGTGTTATTCCTATACGTTGCTATAATCACTGAGTTATGTAGACGTAAACGCAGTAAATAAAACAAAATGGCCGCCAAATTGACCAAAAAGATAATATAATTCAAATTATATACCAATATATGACTTTTAATTATGTATATTTATTCTTGGAGCCCAGTATAGCGCACGTCTCACGCGCTTGTTTACAGTAAACAACATATTTTTGATTAATTTCACACGGACCAATTCACGGGTAACAGTTATTCACTACTACGAAGTCTTGGCTAACAAAATAAAATAGTCTAAGTTACTTCTTATATTGAGTTATCTGCCAGTGAAAGTCTCGTGAAAATCAGTTTAGGCATTTCGGATATTCCACTGCGGCCGAAGGAGAATAAAAAACCATAATTACTTTTTATCAGGTCTGCTATCTACCAGTGAACACCCCGTGAAAATCGGTCCAACCTTTTTGGAAAGAGCAATGCGGACGAAGCCGCGAACAAATAAAATATAATATGTCAACCGCTATAATTTCGGGTATCTGTCAGTAAAATTCCCATTAAAATAGGTCCAGCCGTATTGGAGATTAACCGGAACAAACAAACAAACAGAGAAAATATAATAATATAAAAATACCGACACGATGTAATGTAAATAGTTTTTTTTGTTATTTGTAGCCGTATCCATTTACCAAAAAGTTGTTATTTTAATTTTACATACACACACTTTATTTTTATAACACGTAATAGATTACAAATAAAAAATTGCAATAAAAACTAACGTAGAATATTTTTTTTGAATAGGAACACAAAATAAACTTTGAAAATGTTTGCGATAGAAACATACCACGTTGCCATGACAATATAATACTAACGCTAACGCACGGCGAAAGCAGCTCTCAAAAGGAAAAAATGCCCGATTTTAAACCATTATTCATTGGCGCTCCGCTCCTATTGGTTTTAGTGTGATGATATATAGCCTAAAGCCTTCATCGATAAATGAGCTATCTAAAACCGAATGATTTTTACAAATCGGACCGATAGTTCCTGAGATTACCGCGTTCATCCAAACAAACAAACTCTTCATCTTTATATATTAGTATAGATTATATTCGCAAGCCATCTACTGTAAAATGGTTGTACTAATGCAGAAAACGTTTTGAAAAATACTTAGCAGCGATAAAAGATATAGCTTTAATCGCCGAAGTATAAAATGAAATTTTTATTATTTTTGGAATATGTAGAATGAACTAGAACATTTTAGTATCTCAAAAATATATTTATTAACATTCATTTATGAATATATAATAAGATTCATAAAGGTCATTTGCTTAAAGTTTCTCTTGAACTCGTTCCGTAAATATTTATGAGATCCTCGACTTTTTTTCATGACATTTACCGAGTGCTTATTTGGTATTTAAAAACCATTCGAAGAGGATCGTGCATTCTTCCAAGTTCCACAAATGGTAGAAGTTAAAACCATCAACAATTTATTTTAAACTAGTGTTCCGCTCATACTTCGATTGGCTATGATATTTTAATTTCTATAAATATAGTTCTGTTAATTCTATAAATTATAACAAATATATGTTAGAATATATAAATATTTTTTATACATATAAATATTTCGAAATAAAAGTTCTAAATGGTAGTCAAATGCATATCAAAATCCGGCGCATGATTTAGAAGAATTAAGCGAACATACAAACAGACGCGAGAAATGATTTATTTTTATAATATTTATATACTACATACTAGTGGTCCCGGCGGACGTTAAAATAAAAACTGCCTTAATAATTAAAAAAGAAATCTAAAATTCAACCGCAGCGCCATCTACCGGGTCCAATTGCGAATCTAAACCATTTTCGGATCTACTCGAACACGCACACAAAATTTCACCAAAATCGGTCCAGCCGTTTAGGAGGAGTTCAGTGACATACACGCGTACAGAAGAAATTTATATATAAAGAAGATTAGAGAAAATCAGATTTGTAGTATAAGGGTCTCCAAACACACCACCTGTCAATCGAATATGCCAATTTGCGTACCACGTGAAGTTATCTGTAATTATGTGGAAAATAATGATCCACTGTCACGAATGGTCGTTTTGAAATGTTGTTTGCAATTCAATAAATTAACATTCTTTACGATGCACAGTAATGCAGATGTTGCGTTGAAGATAGTTAGTAATATCTATTACAATATAAATGTTTTTATCATCTACCTTTACTTTAATGAGGAATCTGATAGGAAAGTATTTATTATAGGTGGTAGAGCCACGCTGAAGCTAATATTGATTTCAGCATGTATGGGTCGGCTCGCCCGGGGTACTACAACCCGACTCACAGAAACACCGACGTCAGGTAATAGTGCTTGCATTGTTTTTCGTTCGGTCAGTGAGAGCGCCGGAGACCCACCTCCTCGCCCCCTTTCCCTCTCCCCAACTTCCCCCTCCCTCAAAAACAAGCTGGCAACGCACTTGCAACTCCCCTGGTGTTGCTAGTGTCTGTGGGCGGCGGTGATCAGTTACCATCAGGTGACCAGCCTGTCCGTTTGCCCCCTATAATATAAACAAAAATTGTAACGAGAGATAGATAGACTACATTTTAACAAACGAAAATAATTAAGAAAACGTCCCAGTGATATTGAAAATATTCTTTAATTTTTCCTCAAATAATCGCACGACGGGGATCGTAAATTTTGTTTGAGAACTTTATAAATGAGATATTAATTAAAATGTTATGAAAGTTTCTTCTTTACACTTTAAGAGGTCCTTAATAATTTTTACTAATATATTATAAATATGTTTTTTGTTTGTTTTCTACGCTTTCACGCTTCAAGTACTGAACTACTCACCATAAAATTTTGCATAGATATTCTCAGGAATACAGAAAAGGATACAGGTTATCATTCATCCAGAAAAAAGTACAGATTTAATAAGGTTTTAATCTGTTAAAGCCTACCTAATAATTAAAATAAATAACCTATTTAATAATGTAATATGTCACATTTTATTTAATGACCTTCTAATATTTCTGTTTAGTATCCTTAATAATTAGAATTGTATTACTTGTATACAACATGTTTATAGATTTTAACAAAAAAACACTTATTACCTGTATTACATAAATTATTCATTTCTACGTATATTGAATATCAGGCACAGGCTGGTTACTTTATTGTGTTACGACACAAAAACGTCTAAATTAAGACATTTAGGTAGCACCTTGATATTGTATATACACAATAATAAAATTAAAAAGTTTTGTGCGTCTGCTTGTTCCGGTTAATCTCCAAAACGATTAGACCGATTTTTATGGGACTTTTATTGGAAGATAGCTAATGTTATAAGAAGTAACTTAGTCTGCGTTTAATTTAGAAAATAATTAGGTTTCCCAAGATACAAACACAGACAAAGTCACGAGTGGCTAGTAATATAAAATAAAAATAATATATATATATAAATAGCAGTTCAGAATCTGTTAAGCATTACGTGTATTTTGTAATTATTTACTTGAAACACACTAATAGTTATGACCTTTGTCGATGATACCGGCATTTCGTCGGGTCGGCAAAGTCACGCAGTGAAGGACTTGCGGACGGATCCGTTATTACTCATAATATACTAACTTAATTCTCCATCCAATATCATCATGTAGTTGGCTGAGATTTCCGTATTTTGATTTTATTGCCTGGTCAAAAAATTATTAACTTAAAAGCCATTTGCAGGAATATTTGCCACAAGCTGTACCGTTACACAAAAGGCCCTTAGCAGATCTGTAATTAGTAAGGCTTCTTTTACAAATCTCTTAAGTAAATTGTTAGTAGACTGACATTTTAATGAAAAGCCTTTACAGTAAATCATGTTCGCCTTCACACGGAACGTATAGAATCAACGAATGCGATCTAAGTTTCCATTAATATAGAGCTAGTTTCATCTGACGGATAAACAAGCGGGTAAGTTACCACATTTGGTATTATAGTTTCTGTTGATACTAGTGAATTAATCCAGTTTCTTTTATATCATTCCACATACCACGCTCGGTCTTACTTTATGCATTGACTGGGAGATCAAATAATTTAATCGTGATGTATTCATTTATATTAATACCAACAAATTTGATATTATTTAGTGCAACAAAAGCTTATTTATTCCTCTAAGTAGCTTCTGTAGACGGAGGTCTTCGTCCACGTAGAATTGTTACTTTGGGCTAACGCTAACACGCAGCGGATGCTCTCAAAAGGAAAAAAAACGATCATTGAAACATTATTCATTGGTGCTCCGCTCCTATTGGTCTTATCGTGATGATATCTAACCTTCCTCGATAAATGAGCTATCTAACACCGAAGGATTTTTCAAATCGGATCAGTACTTCCTGAGATTAGCACGTTCAACCAAACAAAGTCTGAAGACTTCTATATTATATTATATTATATCTTATTATATCTTTATTATATTAGCATAGATAGCTTAATTTATACGCTTTAACGATAAACAGAAGCCGTACAAATGTCCCGTTTTCTTAACGACCTTGAAATAGAACAAGGCTCACTAAGTAAAATAACCCGTTAGCCGCTTTCAATGCGTTTTCGACACTTTCATTAGCTCGTTAGACCTACAACAAGTGTTGGGCCCAACAAAGTGAAAGTACAAGTCAAGTATTATTGTCAACAGCAATAGGAACTTACGTAAGCTAGCAACTGTTGATTGACAGTAATTTGATATTATTATCGGCATATAGTGTCAACTACTTTACGTCATGCAAACTTTATACATCTGGCATTATTACCAACTTGGAGTTTTAAAACCGTATTAAAGGGCTTAGTAAGTACATTAGTTAATTCGTTTTATTTTCAATGACATCTCCAAGGAGTTTTATATGTTTAACGGTTCCAATAATGTAATAATAAATGTTTAGGATTTTAAACGTGACTATCTTTTACCCGTGGGCTCGCTCAGGAACAGTACTTTTTTTCTGGATAAAGCATACCCTACGTCCATTTTTGTAACCCTAACAATGTCTATACAACGTTCCATCATAACTGGTTGAGTAGTTACGGCGTGAAAGTGTAATAATACTTTTGGTGGTGGTAGAGCCACGCTGTAGGTATTAGTGGTTTCAACATGAATGGGCTCGTCCGGGGTAGTACCACCCGACTCACAGAAACACCCACGTGAAGTAACAGTGCTTGCATTGTTGCGTTTCGTTCGGTCAGTGAGAGCGCCGGAGGGACAACTTCCATCCCCTACCCCCTTCCTATCCTCTCCCCCACCCCTCCTTCCCTCCAAACACAGGCTGGCAACGCACTTGCGACTTCCCTAGTGTTGTTAGTATCTATGGACGGTGGTAATCACTTAACATCAAGTGACCCACCTGTCCATTTGCCTCTTATGACAAAAAATAAATAAATAAATAAACAAAGAAATGTGCATAATGATAAAGATTATTTTAAGGGCACTTGTCTTATTAATAAATTTATAATAATGAGAAATCTAATCTTCAGGTTTTCTTAATTGGAAAAGAAAACTAAATTTCTTAAAACCCGGGGTTAAGTGTACAAACATTTAAAGGGAAATCCGGATTTGACATCCCTAAGATAGCTTCACTCTTACTGGAATAATTGTTATAAATTTGATTTCTAGCATATGTACGTGAAATAGATATGAAATAGAATGTTGTGAAGGTTTTGTAAACCAAAATACTAATATAAAGTAGCAGTAGAAATATATATAATGACTAATGATGAGCAGTTAGACGTAGCGCTATTGCAAGTGTAGAATGGCTCGAGGCGACGTGAAGGAAAGAGACTCCGATGAGATGGAAAGAGAAGAGTAGAGAGAGTATGGTGTGCTTAGTATAATTTTTCTTTATTTTTTTCGAACTGGCTACGCTATTGGACTCACCGGTCTTCACAGATTCACCGGACTAATTTTTCTCTGGCCGTGAGGCGAGCAACCACCATTGCTTTATTGAAATGTAAGTGGAATCTATACTAATATTATAAAGCCGGAGGGTTTGTGCGTTTGTTTGGTTGAACGCGCTAACCTCAGGAACTACTGACCCGGTTTGAAAAATTCTTTCAGTGTCAGATAGATCATTTATTGAGGAAGACTATATATCAAAATCAACAGGAGCACCAATGAAGAATGTTTCAAAATCGTTTTTTTTTTCCTTTTGGGAACTTCCGCTGCGTGTTAGTGTTAGCTCAAAGTATCCGGATGAAGTAGTGAGCAGACACTACTGATAAAATTGCTATAAATTGAGATTATTTATGCTAGGAAACCGATGATATTCTTAAAGAATTAAATGAAGAATTAAAATGAGGTAGATTGTAAAGGAAATAAAATATTAAATTTTAAATAACATTTTTTATTAATTATCCTGCTTTAACAATAATGTAATTAATGCGAATAAAAATTTAAATTTATAGTTTTATTTACTATAGAAGTGATGTCATATCAATTCTGCATATAATACTATGATATTATAGTCATTATATATTCGGTTTTTATTGATAAATAACACAAACCAAGCTCAAAGCATCGAAACATGGTAATTTTGTTGTACAAAATATAAATATATAATTTATCTACATAATTCCATCGTTAGTCATAAACAAATCCACATTAAACGAGGTGCCAATTGCAATCATTTAATAATTTATTATCAAAACGGGAAGTAATATATTATAACTTTCACTTTTTTAGAGTAAACATAGACATTTCGACTCACTAAATCATGCCAATTATGAAATTTGATGTTAAGTTAAACTTATTGGATATAATTTAGTTGATTATTTTATTAGCTTATTTATTCACTAGCTGTGCCCGCGACTTCGTCTGCGTGGAAGCTTATGTAAAAACTATGATTAATAAAGTCATTTGAATGTATTAAGTCCATTTACTTGTCTACTTTTCTCTCGTATTTACGCCGCGTCGTTATTAAAACCACAATAAGTTTTGATAGACTGAACCGATTTTAATGAAACAAAGACTAATTTACTCCCGAGGAGATGCTTTACGATTTTCTTGGCGAGGGTTTATTGAGAACCCAGTACTTTAGCAGTGATGCGTGTTCATAGAAACAGACAGACATTTCTAAAAATAATTGAAATGTATTCTATTACATATTCCTAGACACCTGCAACTATTTTTTTCACGAAAAACGAATAAGTACAGACTCGTTAGATTTACATTCTTACTAAATGTATAGATTTTTCATATGAATTATGGCTCACTACAGGAAGGGGTATCGTATGTCGTAAAATATGTACACCATCTATCTTTTAGAATTTATCATTTATTCATACATCTATACATTGCTGCAAATATCTAGTCTAGGAGTAAGTAATAAAATACATTTTTAGAAATGTCTGTCTGTCTGCCTGTTTGTTTGAACACGTATTACTGCTAAAGTATTCCGTTCCCGATAAAGCCTCACCAATAAAAACATGAAGTACATCCTCGAGTAACATTTAGTATTTGTTTCATTCAAATCGGTTTACTCTGTCAAAAGTTATTATAACTTGAATGACGGCTCGAGTTAAGTACGAGAGAAAAGTACATAAGTAAATGGAGTTATTATATTCAGATAATTTTATTAGTCACTTTTTTACATTAAGTTCCACGCGGGCACAGCTAGTTTAGAATATATGTAGATTGTTTATCATAACGCCATGAGTCTATCGAGTACGACAGATTAAATGAATTGTTAGTTACCTGTGTCCTAGTAAACTTTTTTGTCATTTCTCTGATCTTCAATTTCACGTGTTGATGGATGTCCAGGATACATTTTTACAGTCACTGATTCACAATAGTCCGGTGAAGTTGTAAAGACCTTTCCAGGTCAGTAGCGTAGTCAGTTCGAGAAAAAAAAAACACTGATTCACAACGATCCCGAGTAGGGGTAAATATTTCATACTGCTGTCATTTCTTTGCAGCGTTAATGATTCCGAAATGCGAAAGTAATTCCTCTGGCGGAGACGTTACTCATGCATTCGAAAATCAAATAAATAAGCGAAATTGCGAAGCGTCCTGAACGTTTGGCATTTGTTAATAAATATATTTTCAGATATATACCTTAGATTCTTTCTCAGGTTCTGTCTAAAATCTAACCTAATTAATTCAATAATTTAAAATAATGTGCATTCTAACAATTATAATTTGCGGTTTTATTATATCTACGATGAAACATTTGTGTAATCCTCATATATCACTAAACCCACATTCATATTACACATCCGACAGTATCTCCATCTGTTTGTTTGCTGTCCTTTCACTAGTGAATATGAAGCGACCGCGGTTGATTATTTGCGTAGAGTTATAGGTCTAAGAGGTCGCATGAGAAATAGGTCAGTTTTCATCGTGAATACAACAGCACAACCTGTTGACGTGAGAAGTCTTATGGAAGAGCTTTGAAATTCTGATCGGCAACCTTTTTGTGTGACGAAATTTGGTGGGAGTAAACACTGTGTCGGGTAGAGTGGTAGCTGTGTCTCGCTTGAATTCTTCGGGTAATGGAGAACAGCGAACCGCGTGTAAATTACACATAACTTTCTATTTTTATATATAAACTAACTTCTGCCCGCGACTTCGTCCGCGTGGAATATTTACTTTGACCTAACTAATACGCAGCGGAAGCCGTCAAAAGGAAAAACGATTTTGAAATATTCTTAATTGGTGCTCCGCTCCTATGGGTCTTAGCGTGATGAAATATAACCTATAGCCTTCCTCTATAAATGAGCTATCTAACACTGCGAGAATTTTTGCAAATCGACCTAGTACTTCCTGAGATTAGTGCGTTCAAACAAACAAACAAACAAACCCTCCAGCTTTATAATATTAGCATAAATGTGCTAGAACTATATTGGTTTTAAGAAATAAAATAATTTTGAAAAAAAAAAATATAAATCATTTTTATTACTTTTCTTAATTTGCTTATATGTTAATTACAAACATAAACAGATGTTCAACATGATCGTAACATCTTGCCCAATTAAGCACAATCTGTAATGGAAACAATTCTAGTTTCACCACGTGGACTGTCAGTAGATGTTATGATTTATGGGCGTTTGCCACGACTCAGTTGCCAGGCAACCGGAACGATTTGAATACATATATCTTGTATTTGCTAAACGCTTTTTTTCTTTTTTGTCCTAATTTTCCGAAATAACAGTACTATTTGGCATAGAATATGTACATATTAAAAACCGAATCAAAGCAGCCTGTTATTTTTACATTCGATAATTTTTTTTTTTATCGTAGCTCGGCAAAATGACTGTACTGTGCCTGATGGTAAGCACAGTACAATCCAAAAACAATGGCGACTACCGAGAGACATATTATCCTTCGCCGGTCGCCGCTGTCATGCCGGCCTGCGTAAGTATCTCTTCACGTTGCGCTTGAAGGACCCCATGTCATAGGAAGGAGGAAACACACTGGCCGGGAGAGCTTTACGGCACGGCAAAGATAAGATAAATTGTAATAAATTCTATATTTATACGATACTTAGTGTACATTCATGAGCGTTCAATGAAGAGAAAAACAAATGATGCCGGATCTTAATAAATATATATATAGCTATATAATTTGATTAAATATATAGTAGCATAGGCTACTAAAATAAGCAATTGTCTGCAATTTTATCCGTGTTACATTACTATATAAAATGGGACGTAATAACAACAGAATATAGTCTAACACCGCGTAGTAGTGAGTTATAATAAGCTATATAAAAGTATTCTCTACGAACAAATCTAATTTATCATTATTAGGTATACAAGCAATCATTTTTTAAATTACTTGGAAAGAAATAAAGAAAACTGTTATAATTAATTATACAATAACTTAGCTAGAAATTGTTAATTATGTAAAATTTTATGATACGGCAGCCCCCTACATTTTGGCATCCCGTATAGATGTTAAGGTTGCACATTCCTAGAGCGGTCGTTAGTAAAATTCGTTGTCACCATAAGAAAATATTGCTAAATAATGACCCCATAAAATTGAATAGAAATGACGCGTCTTTAAAATAAAATTCGCGATGCCTTTTCCGCCTGAAGAGAAGATTCGGTGTCATTTTCTCTGTTAGTAGAAAAAAGTGACAGGTGCTGATAGAATAACCAACTATAGTCCGCACCAAACTTTTTGGCCGCTCTGACTATAGCCATGAGTATGGGCTTGCGCATAATATCATTAAGATTTGAACACAAAACAAAGTAAAAGTAGTATTATGGGAATCTAAATTGGCATTTATTTATTCTTAAGTTGTCTCGATGTTATGCATATAATAAAATACCTATTATTACGTAAATTTGTGATCTACGCAGCTATATTCAGGGCGGCCATAACATTTGACGCGGACTATAATTACTAAACGTCATCGCACGCATGTACCGAAAAAACAATTCCTAAGACTAAAAGTCCATTCCTTATAAATATTTATAAATAGAGAAAGTATTATTCGTTTCGCTATTGCTCGGCCGAACAAATTGCCCGATTTTGTAATAAGCCGTAACTCTAATTGAGACGACGTCTGGACGGTTATTAGACGAGGTAATAAGTTGCAACATTTTTTTCAAATCTTATACTTTTCTATCCTGTAGCAAAAATTAATAACATCGTATTTATAAGAAATATAGTTTTTGAAGTAAAGTTTAAACAGTTGCGTTGAGTGATTTAATTATTTTGTTTGGTAGAGGAAAAACTTATGGCTCACCGGTGACCTCGACATGCTAGTGACGTATTGCGCTTGCGTCAGACTAGCGACGCGTGATATAGCGGCCTGTGTACATGTAATATTGATATATTGAGCTTGTACTTTGAGCATCATATTTTAGATTAATTTATAAACTATATAAATTCTATATAATTATTTCTCCGAGTGTCAGTAGATGTGAAAATTAGAATACTGTTAATAATTACCATTTACAAAATAGGAATTTTAAACAATTCAGATTATAACAAACAGTTATTCCATTTTTTTTTGTGTTTTCACTTCGCTCGGCCGTCTTTATGACTGTCACAACTTTTTTTAAGTATGTAAAGGGTTTTATCTATATGACGAATCTATCGATCAATCTACGGATCTATCGGATCAATAGATTATAAATAAATAAATAAGAATTTGAGGGAAGTTTCTCCTATATCTCAATAATAACTCCTGTAATAAATAATAACGTATTAATTATTTTAGTGCTAGCGTAAGGACGCATAAATTCTCTATAGCCCTCGATTTTTTAAAAATATTGTCTTTAAATATAAAACCGCCAGATTACTTGTACAGAAACTCACAGCTGATATGTTTACAATAATTAATAATTCCAATCTCTGTTAATATCGTACATAATTATATATTTTGCAAAAGAAAAAGTTTGTTCTTTAATGTATTGTAGTTCCCGAACATCATTTTTCAGATTCAGTCATAGATTTAAAGGCCAGCTAGATACATCTAGATAATTGTAACCCAAATAAAATAGAACCTCGATAAATCAAATTTCAAGGAAGAAGTGAAAAACTTTGTGTTATAGTGGTTTCCACTTACAAAAAGAGCTTTTATTTAAAAAACTTTTGTAGGTGAAAATTCGACTTATAGAGATTTAAATTCAATTTTACCTAAATCCTATGTTGCAGAAGTGAAGTAAATAAAAAAGTAAAGATAAAGTAACAGGGGTGATGTCTATAATAAAAATGATTACTAATAAAGTATGTATTTACTGTTGGCATTATTGTTACAGTCAGTTATCTTTTTTTTTTCTACGTATAACGCTCAAATCTATTTCTATTTCAAGTTACGGAGAGAAGAATATCGACTCTGTAAGGAAATACTGATTATTTCGACTTATCGAGGATACATCGTTTTACGAAAGTTTTAGGATTTGGAAAATTCCGTCTCAGTCGAAGTTTGTGTCTTATCCAATTTCGTCTTAGCGAGGTTCTAATGTATATAATATATAGCTGTTTTTAAAAAATACACTTATGACTAAGATCTTTCCTTGCCATATATACTAGAGATGCTTACGTCGTATTATCAAAGCATAAATATATTAAAGCCTGAAGGTAAATTTCTAAAGTTCCGCCTGTTGACTACCAAGGAAGGCATTCGAAAAACAATTTAGAATTTAATAAAGTCATGCGGATTTCTAAACGGGTTTCGTGTCGATTGACCTAGTAACATTCTTGAGATATTTCACGTAGGCCTTATGTTTAATAAAATATTTCCTAATGACCATAAGACTGATGAGTTTTCATTTCTACCGGCAGTCCACGTGACTGTGAAAACTTCTTTAGGCGCGTTGAGCGTTATTTTTGACAGGAGATCAATTTATAATTTCGCGTCATGACATGCTAGTATGCGTGACCGACCATATTGCGCTTCCAGGTATTTTGTCAGGCTTAAGATTGTATTGAGATTATGCAGCTCGTCATATATTCGATTACTTGATAAACTAAATAAAAATGTATATAATTATTGTTCTGAGTGTCAATAGATGGGAAAAACCAGACTAATTTTAATAATTTCAATATACAAATTATGAAATTTAAGTATGTAAGTCACATTATAATTAATTTAGAAATTCAAAAGTAAACACAGTTATTCCATTATTTTGAATTGTCCCATCTGTCGGCAGTGCGTATGACTGCCTCGACTTTTTTTTTAAAACAAGGAGTCCGAATTAAATTCCAAATGAAATTAAAGTATTAAAAAAATACCATCAACATTGTCAAAGTTCACATGATAGGAGTAGGTATTAAAATAATGACTTAATTATAAACGCTTAAGGAACTTATGTTTTTGACATACATTTGCCTACAATATACATGAAGTAATCGATTCCGTAATAATGAATACTATATTAATTACATTAGGAATTTTTCTAGTTATGCAAACGAGTGACATTAGCGTTTCTCAGAAAATTGTTCATTTACGTGACAAAATATTAATTTTCACATTGTGAGTTAAAGTAACACGTCGTTTTTCAAACAATAGTAACATGTACAATAATAATCATTAACCTCGAAATTATAAGGCTTTTGAATAAAATTCAGGTCAATAATAAGGTTTAAATTGTGTCGTTTGAGTTTGTTTACATCTTACAAATAATACTAATATTTTTCTGTTTTTTTTTTTGTTAATAATTTGGTCACAATGCTACCATGCCACCCTTATTGGAAGGTATACCCTACACACATACAATCCATCGTTACCTTATATTTATAACTACTTTGACTAACATGTACAGCGTCCTGGCTTCACCCGACAAAGGTGAAGCCAAAATTCTCTAAAAGCAATATTAACTAATTGATTTCTACGTTAAATTTCCTAAAAAATATAAATTACATATATTAAAGACAATTTGATAACACGTACTGTAATGTAGATAATTACCCTAAATAGAACTGTTACAAGAAATAACCATACATATATAAATATGCTATATTAGTCCTAAAACCATTATACAATATTATTAGAAATAGAAAAATGTAATTAACTACCTATCTTATAATCATTACATTAAGGTATACAATTACATAATACATTTTTAATGTTATTAAACACTAAAAAGTTTTACACAATGTTGTATTTGCAAATGTATTAATATTACAATCATTTATTTTCAGGTAAATACATAAGGCATATTAGAAAATATCAGGGTTCATTATTGACCCAGTCACGAACGGTCAACGGAACCATTATGCCATATACATCCAACACTATCTGAAGACGGACCTGACCAGCATTGTAAGTGAACCGTTAATTATGCCAATTTATTAGACAAATAACTATGAAAGAAGTAGTAACCCCTCCCAATATGGAACATATCCCACCTTTACCCCCTAAAACTAAACAAAGGGGATCCACAACTTTCACACAAATAAGAAGTGATGATTCCGATATAAATGTGAACGAGTTTACAAATCGTAACATGGAATCTCTAAGTTCGATGCACTCACTTGTCCTTAATTCTAAGACGCCATCCACAACGGTATATCTAGCGGCGACCCAGTCAGAACAACCTGCGAGTAAGCCAAGCACAGACGCACTCAACGGTCCTCACGTGGTCACGATTACAATAAACACAGACGCGGATAAACAAAAAGCACCAAAAATATCTAGTGTACATCTCAAAAGCGATGTTGACTTCAATAGCCTAAAAATAAACGAGTTCTACAAGAAGAATAGTAGTCTCGTTAGGCTAAACGTAGACGATTCTACACCCAAGATACTCGAAAGCGAAGAACTCAAATCAGAAAAGGCGCCGTACATTTATTGTAACTCGTTCACCTCTATGACCAATATGGTTATGTCAAGCGGTCAATGTTCTCCAAGCGACACTTTAGATTCCGGAACGTGCAGTGATCTTGATGGTACGCCACCACCACTACCAAAAAAGAAGACGTCTAAATTTAATTCTACGAAGAAAGCCGTCTCGGTCACAATGATACGAAACGAGAGCAGCCAAGGTGAACTAGATTTCGAAGACGACGACTCAAATATATCGTGTGATTCTCTAAATAGCAGTGAATTAAACGGAAGCGTGCATACTGATGAAAGTCATAATGATTATAGTAAAAAAGATAACAAAAACTCAGAGCCACCGGTCGCGCCGGCGATGCCAGTATACATCAAATCGAAAAATAAAGACAGCTTTCTACCACAAGGTCTCTTGCAAGACATTAGGGACCATTCTGCGAAACTAAATGCATTCGAAACTGAAAGCGAAAAAAGCGAACATGAGGATGCGAACCTGAATATAAATGAAAATGCTAATGTAACGAACGAAAGCGCACAGCTCACTTCGTTCCGTCTAGTTTCGCAGCTTAATAGCCAGACGAAGAACGTTGCCGAGTCATTACCGAATTTGTGTAGTAAAACGTCTCTAATTAGCGAAAGCACGTACGAGGACAGAAAGCAACAGGACAAAATGAAACAAGAACAAATGTGCTACAGCAGTCATTATTTCGACACGGACAAATATTACGATTTCCATCTAAACGAGAAAGAGTTTGATGATGACAAAACAGTTAAAAGTGTAAGTTTAGGTAAAAGTGATAGTGCAGTTAATGAAGTGGAATATTTTGCTGGTGTTAAGGATTATAAAAACGAAGAGGTGCCATCAACAATACGCAGTTCGAAAGGGACAATTCGCGGTGTCAAGAATCGAGTCCGAGCTGGTATAGCAACGTTCCTGCAAATACAAAACACAACAAAGGTAATTATATTGTCTTTTGGATGTCGTGTTGTTTTTACGTCGTTATGCACGTACAGATTTTAAAGGTCACAATTTTTCGAAAGTACCATTCGTGGCTACTTCCAGTTTTATATTCATGTTGTTAGAGCGTTATTGGAATTTAAACCTTCATGGCATGTTGCTAGGAACAATGGTCACGGTTTGAGCACAGCCAGATAAACAATTGACACAGATCGTTTAATTAGAATGCAGAATTACGAACGGATGTATTTTATTTTATAAGGTTTTTTTGGGAAATAATTACGATAACTTTTATTTTAGATAAATAATCACATAATAAGTAAATTTACTAGCGAGTTTATAGAGAGATAGTGGCATTAAATTTTTACTTGATAAAGAGATTAAAGTTCTAAGATCGTCAGAGATTATTTGACGATCGATGAGGAACGATCACCCGGTTCGTAGGTGATTTTTTTGCAAATCAAACAACCATTAATAAGCCTTACATTGTATGACTTTATCATATTCTACTTCAGAGTTTTGGTAATATTGGGTTGCGACCGGCTATCTCGACAAACCTTGACTATCTATCTGATTATTTCCATGATAACTCGATGTAAGTTTTATTACAACCAAATTCTAAAAATCGATAGTCTCTTTCATATGTTCCTTTCCTCAAAGGCCAGTGCATAAATACCTGTGTCGATCAAAGCGCCACAGTTCTTAATGAATGAACTATTGATGACATATCGTAAGAAATATATGCATTATTGCATAATTTCCTTCACTCTTAACTGGTGACTATCCTAAAGAAATAATTGAAACTATTTTTAGAACGTATTTAAATTGAGATATTAATATAAAACATACAAAACAATCAAAATCTTGTGTAATGATAATTCTTCATGGAAACCATTGCTCTAAATATTTTGTCTGTATAACGAATGCTATCTTCCGCCCGCAGATTAACGTTATAATTAAAATAAAGTGCTAGTTTCCTATCGCAAATGTCTCACGTATAAGTGTGTCGGAAGTGGCTTCTTCCAGTTTTCTAAGCGTTTCAATGGAATCTGACGCAAGAAAACAGACATGGGGAGAAAGTGGCTGGTAGAAAACTATCTCTACAGTCAGATGTATTTATAATTACCAGTTGATTTTCTTTTTACTATTTCCCAGTTTTTAGGTTCGACATATACCTAATGATTCTTATTTGTAGTGAATAAGCTTTAAGACATGTTTTTGGTGATATGAAGTAATGGTTAGAAGGTCACGTCGGAGTTACACGGCTTTAATTATATTGTCACGATTACGTATTTACGAAAAACTTTGATTATTCTCTCATCGCAATCAAGCATAATGTCAGTTTATAAAAGTATAAATTATAATAAAACCAACCTCTAAGAGTTCTATTACTGAACGGCAGGCCTCTTCCTTAGGGAAGGTATGGGGCATAATCACTACGCCAGCCGACGACGTATTGGCGATTTCAAACACCGAGAAATCCAGATTTTTTTTTATGTCATAGGCGACAAATGAACAGGCGATTCGCTTGTTGTTAAGTGACCATCGCCGTCCATAGACACTATCAACACCAGGGGAGTCGTAAGTGCGTTGCCAGCTTGTGTTTGAGGGGAAGGGGAGGAGGGCCTCCGGCGCTCTCACTGACCGGACGAAACGCAACAATGCAAGCACTGCTACTTCACATCGGTGTGTCTATGAGAGGGTGGTACTACCCCGGGCGAGCCGACCGATTCATACTGAAACCAGTAATAGCTTCAGCGTGGCTCTACCACCTACATAATTCTATATTTTTCCTAACATATGGTAGTACTGCAAGAACATTTCCCTCTGGTTCACGTATCCTGACGAATTTTCCTTCACCGCCAGCCGATAGTGTTACCAATTAAAATTAATAAATGTACGTGAATCCGAAACAATCGTTGATACACGTCTTGATTTGAACCTGCTAACATTGAAATCAAGATTTTAAATTTAGAATCACCATCACCACATTGTAAAGGCACAGTCGATATTATTTGACCAACATTTTGAACATAATTTAAAAGTGAGTGTTAATCAACCGGATGACAACGATACACATTTATAAGCTTTATCTTTTTAGACAATCCTAACCCTTTATACTATAAAACTAGCCTTTGCTTGCAGCTTCGCTCGCGTTAATGTAGATTTGATATATCCCTCGGATACAGTACTTTTTCCGTATGTTAGGTACCCTACGTCCTGTATCCTAAACTGAGTGTTTGTGAAAGTTAATACCAATTCGTTAAGTAAGTAAAGCGTTGAAATGTAGCAAATAAATTTACTTTTGCGTTTATAACATTAGTTAGGATGCAGAATTGTAGGTTTGAATAGAAGTACGTGGCTTCTTCTCTTGTTCTAAATGTTTGAACTAAATTCCTTATGAATAAAAATGCATTGCTATAAATCTCTCATTCATGGTAACAAATCATTTAAAACATATTTCATAAGCCTCAAGGCAAAAAGTAATTAAAGACAAATGAATCGATAAACGTGAACATGTAAATAGAAATAACGAGCTAGAAAAAAATGAAATATTACAATTCCACTTTACATAAACCAGAAGTTGAGTCAGCGGAGGATAACGTGTAGCCGTTGAACTATGAAACTGAATGAGATTAAAACAAGATACATTACGATGTATTGTTATCAGAATCTTTGTTTCAGTGGTATGTTAACTAATATTATAAATACGGAAGTGACTCTATTTGCTCGTTTCTTACGCTTTCAGAACTTAGTTATTCAACCGGTCGTCATAAAATTTTACAAACGAGGCTTATCAACATACAGAATAGGGTATTATATACTATTCAACTACACTCATCATCGTTCAACTAGACTGCTCCCAGTGGATAAATTAAAACTACCTCAACCCGAGTTGAGTCGTGAGATAAAGCTACTTTGTAAACAAATGATCTATAACATCTACATGAAAATACGAGTAGCCGTATTTTGAACAATTCAATACCTTCTTATTCTCTGGTTGTCAATTAATCTTCTTATTTGAAGTTATACTTCTTTTGGCGCGTTAGGGAAAATTGATGAGAGTAAATTTTTAGGATGCGCGCGCACACCGTCACGAAAAACCGACGCCCTGAAGTTAGCTATAGTCAACATTTTGCTTCTTTCTATTTGTTGTTTGTATTTCTTTGTATTAAAACTTTCAATGTATTAAATACCTTCTTTCTATTGTTAGTATCGTTTTTTCTACAAACGTAGAATAAGGCGAAAGATAAAATTTTTGAAAAGATTTTTATCTTGTCACGCCAAAGAAGTATAACTTCTAACGCGTGTACGTACATAAGTACACACACACTTCTTTTTACAGATAGTACTTTCTCGCTATCTTTATTGTATAAGTATTTATTCGTTATACTTCACGATCCTTATGTATACTAATCTACAATATTTGGTCACCCTCTTGCAAAGATACTCAATAATGTTGAAATTAAAAGAAAAGTCTGGTTGATTTTCGAGCACTGTACGACCATTAGTTGAAACAAAAAGTAAACAAGAATAATGTATAATCTATCAGACACAACAGCGGAAGAGAATACACACACTTATTGATTTATACAAAATACTTTTTATCTTTTTTTAAACGTTTGTGCGCGCATGCCTCAAAAACTATTAAATAGATTTCGAATTATTTTAATTTTACGTCTTAGACACTTGACCCTTATCTGAAAGAAATATCACAATGACTTTGTTTAATATACAATTGTTAGAGTTTTAACCTACGATTATAAACTACGATTTTTTTAACGCACTACGCGCGCAGGGACACATGTTCTTGGCGTAGAGAAATGGGGCAAGCGGTGTGGTGCGTATGTTTTTTCACCTGTAAATAAAATATATCATTACGATAATAGTTTACGTAAATGAAGTCCTGTGTAACTAGTAAATAGTAATATTTGATACACGGCAAAGTAGCGGCACTGTGTTTCACAAAAAATACTATGTAATCCACTCTAACTAACCCAAGTTAGTCTAAAAGACGCGAATATATAATAATCTGATAGTAATCTGCATTCTTTATATGTTTAAAGAATTCAACAATACTTCCCTAAAGCCAATTCTTCCGCATGTGCTCGACCTTGCGAAACTTCATGGACTCAGAATCTCACAAGCACATTCACTCGTTATGCCGGTTCGCTCGCATGTTTTAATTATCATATGCACAAAGATCTTTATTATGTTTGTTTATATCGCCATGATTAATAAGTAATGCGGTAGATAAGAGATTAATTATGCATTTACTTAGTAGGTAAAGTTATTGTCTTCATAAAATAATCCATATATCGCATACGAAACGTCATATGTTTAAACAACTCTTGATGATTTATGGTAGCAATTAGTCTCATTTAGCACCAATTAAAAGTGTAAAAAGCGGCAGCTGTTACTAAAGTATTACGGGTAAAGTATTATTTATTTATAACTCAGTTTCTAATGGACCGATTTACATTATTCGTCAGCCAAATTATAGTATATTCTCTAAGTAGGTTTTTGTGTGTGCTTTAATTTTATATTGAACGAAGTGATTGGGATAATTATTTTATTGTATAAAGACCAAGTATGTTTGAAGCAAAGCTAAAAACAGTTGATCAAAATGTATCCAGTACCTTCTATAAGATGCGCACACAACTGAAAATGTTTTTTTTATTTATATTATACTAGCCTCTGCCCGCGACTTCGTTCGCGTGGAATAGTTACTTTGGGCTAACACTAACACTCAGCGGAAGCTCTCAAGAGGAAAAACTACCCGGTTTTAAAACATTCTTCATTGGAGCTCCGCTCCTATTGGCCTTCGCGTGATGGTATATATATATAGCCTATAACGTTCCTCGATAAATGAGCTATATAACACTGAAAGAATTTTTCAAATCGGACCGGTAGTTTCGGAGATTACCCTCTACAACGTCACAAACTCACAAACTTTACCTCTTTATAATATTTATATATTATATTATATATGGATTACTAGGTGGTGGATCGTGGTGGACCGTTGGTTTGACCGGTGGAATATTATTTCGATGTCTGCAGGTTCGAACCCCGGCATGTACCAACGAATTTTTCGGAATTCGCGTACATTTACTAATTTAAATTGGTAACACTATCGGCTGCCGGTGAAGAAAAACATCGTGAGGAAACCTGAACCTGAGAAATGTTCTTGTAGTACTACTGTATGAGGGAAAAATATAGAACTGTGGATTTCTCAGAGTTTGAAATCGCCAATACGTCGTGGGCTTGCGTGGTGATTATTCCCATACCTTACTTCAGGAAGAGCCCTATGACCCTGCAGTGGGTCGCTTACAGGCTGATGATGATGGATTACTAATGGGCCCGGTGGACGTTGTCCTGCCATAATAATAAAAAACCCTAAAAGTCAACCGCAACGCCAACTAAATGGGTTCAATTGTTGTTCAATCTAAACCATTCTTGAACCGACCTGAACACACAAAAAAGTAATCTAAAACTGTCCAGTAAGGGGAGTTCAGTCACATACACACTTACATAAGAATTATATATATAAATTATATAACTGAATAAACGAATTAATTGCATAAAACATAAACATTTTTTTTATTTGAAATGCACTGAAGCTCGTTAAAATCATTTAGAAATGAAGAATGGAACAAGTGAAAACACTCAATCTGAATACTCCCGATAGACAAAAAACCCAATCCATTGACTGGACTGAAAATAAATTAGATCGAATAGAAACATTTAACATCGTGTCTTTGTTCACTCGCGGAACCGACGAGGCCTTGACTTTTCGTTCATAACGCAAGAACTTTCATTCTGTCAGACCGGCACCAATAAAAACACATTTCATTTACATATTTATCCATTGCTCCACGTTTTATATGCTCGCCCACTAACGCAGCAAAATTTTATTGCATCTAATTTTGATTTCACTTGTTATTAGTTTTTAGCTACGTTACAAAACTACGGTCTGTCGCTTGTTGTCAAATTATTGGGCAACAGTTTCGTTTACAAGTAGTACCTATAAAAGTCGATATATGAGACGAGACACCCACGCAAATCTTCCTCGCTTGTTAGTTCAATGCCAGTTGCATTCCGTGCTGCCTGTCTTCAATCTCATTCATTTTATTTTATTATTTTTTTTTATCGTAGCTCAGCAAAGTGACTGTACTGTGCCTGATGGTGAGCACAGTATAATCCAAAAACAACAGCGACTACCGAGAGACACGCTATCCCTCATCCCTCCCTCCCTATTTTTGTAGTGAATACTTCTTTAGTCGTGTTAATTTTTGGTAGGCGATAAAACTTATGGGTCGCGTCACCGATGACCTCGACATGCTCGTGACGTATTGCGTCAGACTAGAGACGAATAGTATAGCGGCCTATGTACATTAGTAATATTGATATTTTGTATTGAGCTTGTACAAACCATCATATTTTTGATTGATTAATAAACTGTATAAAAATGTATATAACTATTGATAACAGTGACAATAAATGTGAAAACCAGACTAATCTATACTAAGATTAAAAAGCTGGCGGGGTTGTTTTGTTCATTTGGTTGAACGCGCTAACCCCAGGAACTAATGGTCCGATTTGTAAAATTCTTTCAATGTTAGATCGCTGATTTATCGAGGAAGGCTATAAGCTATATATCATTACGCTAAAACCAATAGGAGCGGGGCACCAATCAAGAATGTTTCAAAATAGTTTTTTTTTTCCTTTTGAGAGCTTTCTCTGCGTGTTAGCGTTAGCCCAAAGTAACTATTCCACACGGACGAAGTCGCGAGCAGAAGCTAGTTTTAAATAATTTATAAATTATGAAAATTAAGTAATACCGATGATAATTAATTTATAAATGATACAAGGGCACAATTATACCATTGTTTTGAGTCTTAACTTCTATCGGTAGTTCTTATGACTGGCTCAAACTTTTTTTGATAGTTTATCATCAATGTGAGATTCCCAAAATCAGTAATATAGATATATTGTAGGTGTATTTATTGACTCCAAGTAACGATGACACTGGTTTACAAATAATTAACCTAAAATAACTTGTAATATCTTAGCGTCAAAGCTTGAAGCAATGAAGATATATGCGAAATACACATTAAGAGGGTAAACGACAAAACATTTTAACCACAGAGTTTCGTCTGCGACCGCAATGAAACCGAACTATAGAATACCGTTAGATTCAATCTTTAGAATCACGTTTTGATTTGTTAACTAAAAACCTAAGCGGTTTCTTATATCTTAACGGCTGTTATTTTACGTGCTAAACAAATTTAAACATACGCTAACTTATTTTACCATTAATTCATATAAATCCTAGGATTATAATTCATATAAATCCTAGGATTATAAACACATTTTTATTTCTACCCTCTTTTTTATTTTTTATGATTTTTTTTCTTAGAGACTTGTTTCCTATCCAAAAAAATTGTACGATAGCTTCATTTAATACGAAGGTGTTAAATTTTTATGAAAGTACAATATTCATAAGCACAATATCAGTGCCATGTGTTTTTTTTTCGTAAAGAAGTGAGGCAATCTGTTAGGTACTTTTGAGAACATCCGCTGCGTGTAAGCGTTAGCCCAAAGTAACTATTCCAAGCGTATGAAGTCGCGGGCAAAAATTAGTATTCTAATAACAACTAGATGTATTTCAAACGATACAATATACCAATATTGAATATTCCAAACACGTACGTATATAATTCCGTTTTAAAAATTAGATCAATTTCTCATTAGATCGAATGTAAACATATTTAGTTCCGCCATTAACTACGGAGACAGGAACGGAGGTAATTGATCGAGCGTGTAATCAATTCCCATGCGTTATAGAATTAAACTCGCTTCAATCGACATCGGTAGCAACAGTGTTTGTAATTACAGCAATAAAAAACTCCGTGTCTATTTGAATGGAAAGTTGAAGATGATTCCTCATTTGCTTTGCTAGTTCATTCTAGTAAGGGCTTTGATATCCGTTACATTTAAAGAGTTACAGTGAAAACTCTTTGGAACGAAATTCAATAGACCCCACGTTTTTTTCGTTATAGAGAGTTTGCAACATCAGTTTCTCACTTTTCTATTGCATGTATTAAACAAACTTTTTTGTCAATACATAGATGTACTTTGTTTTTACCAGTTTTAACAGTTTCAAAGTTGGTTTACGCCAGATAAGATAGGTACCTAGTGTATTAAGTAATTAAGACGAAAATTTCCTAAAAACAATGTAGTCCAAGAGCAAGTGTGTGTTTTTGACCACAATATCATGTAATGTTAAATTACGATGCAGTCTAACATGGTAAACACGGCAAACCTAGAAGGAGATTGGTTCTCATGTGTAACTCCCGAAACACGCCGACAGGTGCTTGACGATAGAATTTCACATTGAGGGTGACAACTACCCAGGTGGACTTAAAACAGCCCTACCGCCATGCTATGGTTTCATTACGATAATTTTCTTCATCGTAAGCTGCTCAGTCGGAAGGATTTGAACCTACTCAACTAAGTCCTTACCTAATCAAGTAAACCAACATTATTCAAATTTTATAATAACAAAAGCAACACGACTGTTTGTTTACCTACTCAGGTGTCCTTCTCAAAGTATTTCGAGATTTATTTGGAGCCTTTTGCAAACTGATAACATAAACAACAATAGTATTAATACTTATTGTAAATATTTATTGACGTCTAAATTATGAACGTATTTTGTATTCGTATATAAGGAGTGTATCAATGTATGGATTCTAAGATAAACCAACCAAATTTAACTAGTTTTTACATTATAAGGTGGTTTTCTCAATATTAGATACTAGCCCCTGCCCGCGACTTCGTCCGCGTAGTAATAGTTACTACTCTGGGCTAACGCTGACACGCAGCAGAAGCTCTCAAAAAGAAAGAAACATCTCGATTTTGAAACATTTTTCATCTGTGCTCCACTCCCATTGGTCTTAGCGTGATGATATATAGTCTATAACCATTCTCGATGAATGAACTATATAACACTGAAAGAATTTTTCAAATCGGACCAGTAGTTCCTGAGATTACCCCCTACAACGCCACAACGTCACAAACTCACAAACTTTACCTCTTTATAATATTAGTATAGATAATATCATAAAGTGTATATATGCATTGTATATGTGTAATGAAAGTGTCTTTGAATATGGTATAGTAGCTGAATCTGATAGTAGTTACAGTTACACTATTACAATCAACTCAGTTGAATAAGCTTAACCTGTTAACCGAGCGGGACGTATAAATACGTCAAATGTAAACAATAGCGTGAACGGGTAGGACACATGAATACGTCCTGGAAATATATGTTGTGTCCTGGAACGGGTGGGACGTATTAGACCAAGATCCCAGAGCTGCCAGACCTACCGTATTTTTAAATGGATGAAACCTTATCTTTTGAGTAGTTTTTTATGTACTTATAACGCTTTCGAACTCACAGAGTTCGAGACTGGGGGCGATGTATAGATATCAGGAGACAAAGGTGACTAAAAATAGATGCTACTTTACTTATTTTTAAATGGCTGACTTTTTTAATATGTTATTCAGCATCTATTACAAAACTATATTTCAACAACCAGACAGATTAAAGGGGAAAACTTCCCGCCAGACATGAAAAATAGTTAGCTGCTAGTATGAACGCCAGAGCTTTACATATGCGTTTTAGAGTAAAATACTCACTACTTTTGTTACAATAACTTTGTATATTCATTTAGAAAATTGAATCATTTTCATTGAATCAGTTCGGTCCTTCTCGGTAATTATCGAAACTCGTCGACTTACTAACCCAACCCGCGGGTCCCCGATACCCCGCAACGCGTCAGAAGACGTCGACTACTTACTTGAGTACTATCTCAGTTACATTTTTTGTGGTACTTCCTAACCTAAAGTAATAACTTGATATTATGTTACGACCTTTTTATAATATTCTTTAATGTATCTTTATATATATTATTTTTTTGTAAGTGTGTTTGTGGCTGAACTCCTTCTAAACGGCTGGACCAATTTTGATGATTTTTTTTTATGTTATTCAGGTGGATTTAAGAATCGTTTAGATTCATAATTGAACGCGATAGTGTAGTTTCGGGTTTTTTTTTTATTTTCAAGGCAGGACAACGTCTGCTAAGTCCGCTGGTAAGATGTAATTTTTAATCTACCTGATACTTTCAGAGATTACCGCGTCCTAACAAAACCCCTTAAATCTTATAATATTTTTATAGATTAACTTCAACTAATATGACATATCATTTCATAATTTTTTTTTTAAACTCATTACTAGTTCTCGATAATCGCGTTCAAATAAAATCTCTAAAGGCTTATAACATTTGTATAAGTTGACTTTAATATAAAATTTAAATCACTCAGTTATCTTGATAACCGTTTGCGTTAAAAGGAATATAATTCTAGGATAAATCCTATTTATAATAAATTATATTATGGTCCATTAAGTGTTCATATTATTATAGACATTATAGGAGAAGTCGACAACAACGATATACAAGCAATTTGCTACAAGTACTCACTATCTCGACTTTCTCGTCGCGTATTCCATATACTTCACCTGTTATTTGCATTCCATTCTGGCTTGTCTGTACTCGACCTAATTTCTAATATGGACGATTAATTTATACATCATTTTAATATTTTCTAAAAACTTTACGTATATATTAATCGACTTTTAATTATAGATTTTCACCTAATGTTTATTAATTAGACAGGAGCGAGAACTCCAAAGCGACTTTGAACTACATAAAATGCCCAGATCGGATCAAAGTCGCTTATTTTAAATTTAATTACTATGGACTGAACTTACTTGATCATTTTCTAGACATATAATAAAAATGTTAATTTAACGCGTCTATGCTTTTCCGATTTCTGTGCTAAAAATTATTGCAAGTGATTAAGAATATCTAATTAAATATATTTAAGTCATTTTTAGCAATCTCTGTATGTCTCTTTGTTTGTGCACGCAATACCGCTAAAGTACTACGTTTATGATATACCCTCAGCAAGAATATCATAAAGTATATCCTCGAGTAACATTTAGTCTTTATTTCATTAAAACCGCTTCAGTATATTAAAAGTTATTGTAATTTGAATGATGGCACGAGTTCACTTAATTCTTACCAAAAAAAATTACGGTATATCAATTAAAAATATATATTTATCAAAGTTTCAAGAAACTCTTCTATTATAAGATATTCAATGACATACACTATATTTTCTTGTCGTAGAGAAGTGGGGCACGCGGTGTTGTCCGCATACGCAGGAAAACCCAGACGCAGCCACGGGTATCTGCTAGTATTTAATATATTTATAAATATTACAAACTCTTTATCGTTATAATGATAAATAATTATTAAATAAAACTATAAATATATAAATATGTAATAGGAAGTCTGTATTGCATTCCGAGTCCGCCATTGAACTAGATAGCTCGTTACGTGCCACCTGTATAGATAAGTCACGAAGCAACATATCCTATGGATACGGCATTTGTCGCATAAAAACAATAAAGTTCGAAACGCTGAAGTCACGTTTTGATAAAAAAAAAATTTATGAGTCAAGTTTTTGCAATTAGCGAGCTGTAATTTATAATATTTTAATTGTTTTCTGATTAACCAACATTTCCTACACATGTCCTATCTCGGTTAAAAAATGTTAGTTAAAGTATTCCTTAATATATGTAATGTAGTTTTAATATTTCTAAAAAAATCATTCACTCTATTAAACGTGACCCGTAACAAAAACAAGCTCCTTTTGTTAAACAAATTGTCATGAGATTTGTTATATTAAATTGCAATTGTAAAAATTGTACGTTCAATCTTGTCTGAATCTATAAATTGATGACTCATTCAAATTTGCTTTGATACTTGGATATAATCATTTCTATCAACAAAATTACCTTACCTATAAATAAAAACGCGACACGTCAGACTAACCACATTTGATTTGACATTCAAGTATCTAATAAAATATCTTGATTGCCGAAAATTTTATGTACACGTCAGGGGTACAAAAAAGGACTTGGTTATCGTTTATCCTAAA